>JAODUO010000418.1:0-30000 GCA_025642075.2 Ridgeia piscesae
CAGCAAACTACCTCTACCTCCCCACCAGCAAACTACCCTCACCAGCAAACTACCTCTCACCAGCAAACTACCCTCACCAGCAAACTACCCTCACCAGCAAACTACCTCTCACCAGCAAACTACCCCTCACCAGCAAACTACCTCTCACCAGCAAACTACCCTCACCAGCAAACTACCCTCACCAGCAAACTACCCTCACCAGCAAACTACCCTCACCAGCAAACTACCTCACCAGCAAACTACCCTCACCAGCAAACTACCTCTCACAGCAAACTACCTCTCACCAGCAAACTACCCTCACCAGCAAACTACCCTCACCAGCAAACTACCTCTCACCAGCAAACTACCTCTCACAGCAAACTACCCTCACCAGCAAACTACCTCTCACCAGCAAACTACCTCTCACCAGCAAACTACCACTCACAGCAAACTACCCCTCACCAGCAAACTACCCCTCACCAGCAAACTACCTCTCACCAGCAAACTACCTCTCACTAGCAAACTACCTCTCACCAGCAAACTACCCCTCACCAGCAAACTACCACTCACCAGCAAACTACCTCTCACCAGCAAACTACCTCTCACTAGCAAACTACCTCTCACCAGCAAACTACCTCTCACCAGCAAACTACCTCTCACCAGCAAACTACCTCTCACCAGCAAACTACCACTCACTAGCAAACTACCTCTCACCAGCAAACTACCTCTCACCAGCAAACTACCTCTCATCAGCAAACTACCTCTCACTAGCAAACTACCACTCACCAGCAAACTACCACTCACCAGCAAACTACCACTCACCAGCAAACTACCTCTCACCAGCAAACTACCTCTCACCAGCAAACTACCTCTCACCAGCAAACTACCTCTCACCAGCAAACTACCTCTCACCAGCAAACTACCTCTCACAGCAAACTACCTCTCACCAGCAAACTACCTCTCACTAGCAAACTACCTCTCACCAGCAAACTCCCCTCTCACCAGCAAACTACCTCTCATCAGCAAACTACCTCTCACCAGCAAACTACCCTCACCAGCAAACTCCCCTCTCACCAGCAAACTACCTCTCACCAGCAAACTACCTCTCCCCTAGCAAACTACCTCTCACCAGCAAACTACCCCTCACCAGCAAACTCCCCTCTCACCAGCAAACTCCCCTCTCACCAGCAAACTACCTCTCCCCTAGCAAACTACCTCTCACCAGCAAACTACCTCTCACCAGCAAACTACCTCTCACCAGCAAACTACCCCTCACCAGCAAACTACCCCTCACCAGCAAACTACCCCTCACCAGCAAACTACCCCTCACCAGCAAACTACCCCTCACCAGCAAACTACCCCTCACCAGCAAACTCCCCTCTCACCAGCAAACTACCTCTCACCAGCAAACTACCTCTCACCAGCAAACTACCTCTCACCAGCAAACTACCTCTCACCAGCAAACTACCTCTCACCAGCAAACTACCACTCACCAGCAAACTACCCCTCACCAGCAAACTACCCTCACCAGCAAACTACCCCTCACCAGCAAACTACCACTCACCAGCAAACTACCACTCACCAGCAAACTACCCCTCACCAGCAAACTACCCCTCACCAGCAAACTACCTCTCACCAGCAAACTACCTCTCACCAGCAAACTACCTCTCACCAGCAAACTACCTCTCACCAGCAAACTACCCCTCACCAGCAAACTACCTCTCACTAGCAAACTACCTCTCACCAGCAAACTACCTCTCACTAGCAAACTACCTCTCACCAGCAAACTACCTCTCACCAGCAAACTACCCCTCACCAGCAAACTACCACTCACCAGCAAACTACCACTCACCAGCAAACTACCACTCACTAGCAAACTACCTCTCACCAGCAAACTACCACTCACCAGCAAACTACCCCACACCAGCAAACTACCCCACACCAGCAAACTACCTCTCACCAGCAAACTACCACTCACCAGCAAACTACCCCTCACCAGCAAACTACCCTCACCAGCAAACTACCCCTCACCAGCAAACTACCACTCACCAGCAAACTACCACTCACCAGCAAACTACCTCTCACCAGCAAACTACCCCTCACCAGCAAACTACCCCTCACCAGCGGCCACCCAGCTAACACAGCCAATGGTCAAGGTTGCATAAAGATTCTGCACTTCTTCAGCAGCCAATCGGCAGCCAAAAACTAAATTTTGCAATCACAAGTCAATAACAAATTAAGTATGCCAACCATACACTCTTGTCGTTCTCGGCAAAACACTATATAGTTGAGTTGGGATTTCTTCAATGTTAGATGTCTCGAATGTTGACAACATACATGTACATGTATACTTGTAAGGAGCAGCTAATTTGCCATGAAACATGGGTATTCATCGATGGTTCCCCCTCAACAGAGGTCACCGACCTTATACGGCCACTTTGGGTTTGCTGAAATAAGAGAGGGACTACTGTAAATTATTTATTTCAACAGACCATATTTTTTCTTACAGCTTATTTATGACAGCAAAAAATATCAAACAACTTGTTTCTCACAATACACACTATTTCTCACAAGAGCTGTCTGATTCTCATACAGTTATTCATAGTTGCTGGTTCAAAGTACCACTAATGTAGTTACTCCACATCCACTTATACTGATTATGATTACAATACTTTCAGTTTATTATGTCAGATGCATTTAATGTATGTCAGATTCATTACCAGGGCCAGTCATTGTGGGGTACATAGGACATAAGGGACTGGGGGAGACAGGGAAGAGAGAGAGAGAGAGGAGAGAGAGGAGAGAGAGAGAGAGAGAGAGAGAGAGAGAGAGAGAGAGAGAGAAGAGAGAGAAGAGAGAGAGGAGAGAGAGGAGAGAGAGGAGAGAGAGGACAGGGGAGAGGAGAGGAGAGAGCGAGAGAGTGAGTGACAGGAGACTGGGGGAGATAGGGACTGGGGGAGATAGGGACTGTGGGAGATAGGGCCTGGGAGCTGGGAGACACAGGGACTGGGAGATAGGGACTGAGAGAGTCAAGAACTGGGGGAGTCAGGGACTGAGACAGTCAGGGCGTGAGGGAGTCAGGGACTGGGTGAAACAGAGACTGGGAGAGGTAGGGACTGGGGGAGACAGGGACTAGGGAGTGGAAACACCTCAATCCAACACCACCCCGGCAACACTTCAGTCCAACACCACCCCTACAAACACCTCAGTCCAACACCATCCCTACAAACACCTCAGTCCAACACCACCTCCATAAACACCTCAGTCCAACACCATCCCCACAAACACCTCAGTCCAACACCACCTCCATAAACACCTCAGTCCAACACCATCCCTACAAACACCCCAGTCCCACACCATCCCCACAAACACCTCAGTCCAACATCACTCCCACAAGCACCTCAGTTTACAGGTACTAACACATTCTCAGTCAAACACCACCCTCCAACACCTCAGCCCAAAACGATCCCACCAACACCTGAGCAAAGTGCTGTTTACACTACACCTACCACTAACCCTAACAAGACTCTACCATGAACACATGTCACCTTGTAAAGGTTATCTCCGTGTGTCATCTTGATTACATGTGATTTACAGGGGAGATCAATCACTAGTGTAGATTACATTGTTACAGACCAGCTCTGCTTTCTCAGATTCTTCTAGTGAATGGCTGAGGGATTCTTAATGGCAGAAAACCTAAATGAGTACTTTAGTTCGGTGTTTACCAGGGAAGATATTAGTATATTACCAGTACTTGAGACTAAGTTCGAAGGGAGAGAGTTTGACTATTTAGGACAACTAATTGTAACCCCAACAATGGTAGCTATGAAAATAAGAGATATGAAGGATAATAAATCACCTGGAGTGGATGGGATTCCTCCCAAATTACTATTGGAAATTGTAGAACAAATCAGCATACCGCTTGCAACAGTGTTCAATTTGTCATTAGAGGAGGGAATAGTTCCGTTAGAATGGAAAGAAGCAAACATTATACCATTATTTAAAAAAGGTTCGAGAAACAAGTCAGAGAACTATAGACCAGTGAGTTTAACATCAGTGATTTGCAAACTATTAGAAAGACTAATTAAAGATCACCTGGTTGATTTTCTTGTTAAAAATAAATTGATAAACCCATCTCAACATGGGTTTTTAAAAGCGAGGTCATGCTTAACAAATATGTTATGTTTTTTGGAAGATGTCACAAAGTGGGTAGATGAGGGATCACCAGTAGATATAATCTATTTGGATTTTAAAAAAGCCTTTGACAAAGTGCCACACCAAAGACTACTACTTAAACTAAAGGCCCATGGCATAGGAAATGGTATGATCAACTGGATAGAAAATGGCTTATTGATAGAAGACAAAGAGTAGTAGTTGATGGGGAGGTTTCAAACTGGAAAGCGGTTTTGAGTGGAGTACCGCAGGGATCAGTACTGGGACCTATTTTATTCTTAATATATATCAATGATTTGGATGATGACATAACAAGCAAGGTGTTGAAGTTTACGGACGACACAAAAGTGTTTAGGAAAATTAAAAGTGATGCAGATAGACAGCATTTACAAGATGATCTTAATAAGTTGATAGAATGGTCTGAGAAGTGGCAAATGCTGTTTAATTTTGGAAAGTGTAAATGCCTCCACACAGGACATGGGAATGAAGATGCACAATATACAATGGGTGATACTGTACTAAATACTACCTTAAAGGAAAAGGACTTAGGGTTAACTATTAGTGCTGACATGAAGGTATCAGAGCAGTGTGGAATTGCAGCAACGAAGGGAAATGAAATTCTTGGATTAATTAGGCGAAATATAGTGTACAAAGAAAAAGAACTAATAATACCGCTGTATAAAACAATAGTTAGGCCTCACTTAGAATATTGTATACAAGCATGGAGGCCATATCGCAAGAAGGATATTGATATGCTAGAAAGAGTACAAAGGAGAGCAACCAAAATGATACCAAAACTCAGGAATATTAGTTATGAAATGCGTCTAAAAGAATGTGGTTTAACAACACTAGAAACCAGAAGATTGAGAGGAGATCAGATTGAGGTGTTTAAAATATTGAATGGGTATGAAAATATTGACAGAAATATTTTTTTCACAGTCAAGGAAGAGAGAAGGACTAGAGGACATGGAGTTACATTAGCAAAGAAGCAGTGTAGACTAGATATTAGAAAATTTTCATTTTCACAAAGAACAGTAAACGAATGGAACAGATTATCAGCTGATTGTGTAGGTGCTAGTAGTGTTAATATATTTAAAAATAAAATCGACATATACCTAAGACGGGCGGGGTATACTTAGATAGATAGGTTTGACTCTCGATATGCCAAATGGCTTCCTAGTCCACCTGCCATCTAGAGTTGAATCTCTAGGTGGCAATCTTGTTAAATCTTGTTAAATCTTGTTAAATCTTGTTAAATCTTGTTAAATCTTGTTAAATCTTGTTAAATCTTGTTAAATCTTGTTAAATCTTGTTTAATCTTGTTAAATCTTGTTAAATATTAGGCCATGGCGCAATGGACGTTTATTCATGTATTAATATATAACTGCTAATTGCTGGTTTAAGCCAACACAGTCTGCCACAGGGTTGTACCAATTGGGGACCAGTTAAGATGTTTTATATAAGCTTATACTGAATATGAAGGTATTAATCTATATCCGCCAATCTCAGTAATATATGGAACTTAGTACTTGGTGTAGTATTGGTAATAATGGCATCATTTGTATTTTATCAGTGGTAAATAATGAACAATTTTGTGGTGACATTTTCTTTGATGTGTCTATCTGACTGTTTTTTTCAAGGGGTCAGAATGACACAAGAATAAACCATTGACTCACAGTGCAAGTGCTCATGCACTGTTGAAGATGTAGGCCACGAGAGAATGCAATGGAGTGGCTGTTAGTACACGTAGCATCATTTATATTCCATGCTTTAATAGAGCAAATAGGCAAAATTATACCTCTGCCAAAAAATCCTCACAACACTGCAAAGTTTTGGAGCAATAAGCTTACATAAACATACCAAAATAATGCAATATTAGTAGATATCAGTATGCTCTCGACATCCCAAAGTACTTTGTTGAATATCAAAACAACTCCATATGATATATTTTGAGTAGTTTCACTACTAAAATAAAACAAACTGGATCATTAAAACAAATAAAACATTATATTATGTACTAATATATGCTAATTGAGATAACTCAATTGCAATGATATCTCTTTCTTAGTTTTTATAGAGAAATGTTGAACATGTTGGTAATATTATATTCACGTTAGTAGTTTATTTTTATGCATGCTACACGTTGTATTAAATTTGTTCAGAAGTCTACAAAATATCATGGCTTAAATTTATGCAGAAACCCGTCCACCCATCGTTTGTACGGGTAAAAACCAATATGGATGGGTAGAAATATGGGTGGACAAGTAAAACATGAAGAAGCAAAAAAAGGTCTTCCAAAACCATAGATATTGTTAGTTATGTCTTGAAAGTGAGTGTAAATGGTGTCACATGTGTGTTTGTAGTCCATTTTAGGTCATCAGACACATTTAAAGTTTGTAAACTGGCCTAACAGTTAACACCCATGTGTCCACTAAAACATGTGTGACTGGCAATAATTTTATCCTGCATAAAGCCATGCAAAATATGCAACATTATACTGGGTGAGACTGACTCTGACAAGTGGCTACACTCAGCCTGTGAACTGCGGCAGCTGTCTTGTATAAACACTAGTAACTGCCACTGAGTCAGAGGACAAGCTTACCAGATGCTTTGATTACAAAGTTTGACCAAACCTACCTCCATGTATTTATAGCCATCTCCTCCTGGTATGGGCACAACCACTCTGGCTGTATTTGTGAAGTACAGTATTGTACACAAATGTTACAGTTCATATAAAATGAGACACAGTGTACGTCTGTTATTTATCAGATCAGTTGCGATTGTAGTGGTGAGTTTATTTTTATGTTACACATTGTCAGTGACTTTCCGTGCATTGTCTTGCTTGTGTATAATACAAACAAACAGCTCCATGTAGCATGTGTCAGTTGTAAGCCAATACGTTCTTATAGCATTCGCAAACAGCACAGTTAGTTACAAGTGCAGGTGGAGTGATAAGAAACTACAGGTAATCTAAGAAACTACAGGTAATCTAAGAAACTACAGGTAATCTAAGAAACTACAGGTAATCTGGGCCAATGGCAGTGACCTTGATACAGGCTGCATTGACTTTATCTTTGACCTTGCAGGATTCAGAAGAGCCAGACACATCCCATGTGTCAAGCAGTAATGTGCAGGCTACGCTGAGTTATGTAATAACAGCTGAAACAAATATGTACAAGAGAAGATAGTTCCAAAGTGTTCAATACAGACATGTACTTCACTGATAAGTGATAATGGGTCTTGATTTGTGGGATGCAGTTGGTGAGAAATATTCTGTGAATATTCTTATAGCATATAATAAAAAATACCCACAACCTGCCGAGTGCAGCCACCTGTCTTGAACAACCACTTAGGTCATACAGAAGGTGGTTATCAAAGCTGGGTTCTGGTGTAAAGAGCCAGTTCTGTGAAATGCTGTTGTCAACTGTGCATCATGTGCCCAGGTCCTGTTTGTGTGTGTGTGACATCACATCAGTCCTGGTGTCTGTTTAAATTGGATGACCCAATCCGTATTATAAAAAACACATGATTCATTTGGCTGTTTTTACCCTGTGGACTTCCTCTCAGTTAAATCATGTGAGTGCTACCCCAACCCCAGTGCTCTACAGGGATGTGGTATTGCATGTGTCACTGACTGCATAATGAACCATAGATTCAGACCTCCTGTTTTAACCAGATAATGAATCCTAGTGGGTCAAATAATAATAGTAATAAGAACAACCCTTATATATATATATATATATATATATATATATATATATATAACGATCAGTCTAGATCATATTTTTTTGGAGGCACTGTGAGTACAATTACAATTATGTATATATGCAGAATATTAATAATTAATTAATTAATACAATAATTATTAACAATGACAATATATATATATGTATATATATATATATATATATATATATATATATATATATATATATATATATATAAATAAAAGGCTAAATGCTGCATAGGGAGACCAGTGCATATACGACAGCCTACAGGAGACCAGCCGGATATTTTTATGTAACTGATTTTCCAATTATGTCTAATTGGAACATTGTCTGTAATACAAATACACACCACATACTACACGTTTGTTATGATATTGTAATAAATAACATATATACACAACAATCGGTCTTCCTTAAACCTATATGCTTAGATGCCGCATACGAGAGACCGGTGGGTAATCGGAAGTTAGTTATTAATTATACTTATTTGCAGTAGTATATATTATTTAATGCCGACCTGGTATATCCAAAACCCAATACAACTATAACAATAACAACGTAAATATATATGGAGATACACAAATTTACAGTGCCACATTTAACAAATGTACAAAGTATGGCTAGGAGATTACAAATTAATACTTATCAAGCAAACATAGTACATTGAGCACGGAACGCTAACCCCTCAATGAATATAATAGCAAAACTTTTAAACTATAAGCACTTCTCTGCTGGGGTCCCGTATGCGGCGCCTTATGCACATAAATATATACAAGTGTCTGCAATAAATGTGCTCAAAACAAATCAAAATATAAAATAAAGTTTATAATAATTACATAAGTTAATTCCTTTATATCTAAACTATCTCCACTAACAAGGATAATCACTAAATAAAATGCATTAATTATGCAATCACACATCAAAACTTTAAGGAGACCGGCTCCGGTCTCCTTAAAACAGCGGTCTCTCGTACGTGGTGCTATATGCATAACTGGTCTCCTGTACGCGGCATTTAACCTTATATATATATACTATATATATATATACTATATATATATATATATATATATATATATATATATATACTATATATATATATATATATATATATATATATATATATATATATAACAGTAATCAATGATAAATAAACAAGTTACAACTAAAGATGATTATTTTAATAAAGGGTATCTTCTTCTTCTTCACTAGGTGGGGTCAGTGGCCACGAATTCTTGATTTCCAGAATGTTCTGTCCTGGGCATCCTCTGGGGTGATCCGCAGTGCCTGCATATCCCTTCGGACGCAATCCATCCATCTCCCTCTTGGTCTCCCACTTTGTCTTTTTCTTGGCTCTATCATGTCTGTCAACAACTGCTCTCACTTTGTTGTTTTCTTCCATTCTCTACATGTGTCCATACCAGCGTAGTCTCATTTCTCTTACATCTCTTGTATACTAGTCACTCCTAGCTCCTTTACTTTGTTTCTCAGTGTTACTCCTTTAATTCTTCTCAACATCCTCATCTCTGTTTTCTCGAGAATCTGTTCCTCCTTCTTTCTAACTGTCCAACATTCTGCTCCATACAGAAGTACTGGTCTAATGACAGTCGTGTAGAGCATTTTCTTGTCACTGCTAACTCCGGATAGGTCTCTCCACTTGCCCCACGCTGCACTGACTCTTGCTCTTAGTGTTACTGCTTCCTCTGATCCTCCTTAAAAATAAAGGGTATATTGATAATACATGAGTAAAGATATTGTGTAACATTAGTATAAAATATGTACAATATAATAAATAGGCAAAATAAAAATAAAAAAATCAACTAACAGCTAATTAGCTATGCCTAAGATTTGTACACAGCCCGGAATAGAAGAGTTTTTGAAAGTCGTTTGAAAGTCACGAGGCAACAGGTTTTATTCATCTCATATGTTCCCATCTGTGGCAGTGAATCATGGTATAGATGGAAGCCAAGTTCCTCAGTTGGTACAGAACTCATAATAAATGTCACAAAATAAATTAATCCTAGTGTGTCAATTGATACAGAACTCTTGTTATCCCGAATGCACTGAACCCTTTTATTGTTATTATTATTATTACAAGCATTTCTAAAGCGCCATATCTCTGGGACCAGCCCATTCACATGCGTACACACATAACAATAAGAATCAAACAAAATATAAAAATTTATTATAGCATGGTATATTTTATAAAACAAATATATATATACATGTGTATAGCAAATAATTAAGATATAGGATATTGTTTCTAAGATTGCGTAAACATAAATCAATAAAATTAATTTAAAAAGTAAAACATAATGATTATACAATAAAATAATAATACCGAAATTAAATTTAAAAAATATATAGTAATAATAATAAATTTGTTATAAAATAATACTAATAAAAGTAATGATTCATGAAATACATTATCATGAGAGTGTCACACAGAACAGTTCCTCATTGGAAGTAACTAATTAAAATAAATGTGTCTTGAGGAGAGTGTTCAATTTTACTAAAGTGTCTGACTGGCGAATGTTTTCAGGCAAACTGTTCCAAAGTGCTGGTCCAGACACCGAGAAAGCCCGCCTGCTGTAGCCCTCCAGATTGTAGCACAGAACCACGAGCAGTGCTAGAACCCTAGTGCTTCAGGCTTCAGCTCACAAAGATGCCATGCTGTTACTAGCTAACTGAATGTCACACGTTTTTGTCACTTTCAGAACTCTTGCCCGACATAGACAACTTTCTGCGAAATGTTCTCAAGAAGGAGAAGTTGTCGTCCCTAGCTGAGAGGAAGCGACAGTTCTACATAGAGAGACTTGATGTCATCATCCTGCCCCCAGATCTCCCACCAAGACCTGCCGGTCAGTTTATCTTCCCCCAGATCTCCCACCAAGACCTGCCGGTCAGTTTATCTTCCCCCAGATCTCCCACCAAGACCTGCCGGTCAGTTTATCTTCCCCCAGATCTCCCACCAAGACCTGCCGGTCAGTTTGTCTTCCCCCAGATCTCCCACCAAGACCTAGTGGCCAGTTTATCTTTTCTCCCAGATCTCCCATCGTGACCTAGTGGCCAGTTTATCTTCCCCAGATCTCCCACCAAGACCTGCTGGTCAGTTTATCTTCCCCCAGATCTCCCACCAAGACCTGCCTGTCAGTTTATCTTCCCCCAGATCTCCCACCAACACCTAGTGGCCAGTTTATCTTTCCCCCAGATCTCCCACCAACACCTAGTGGCCAGTTTATCTTCCCCCAGATCTCCCACCAAGACCTGCTGGCCAGTTTGTCTTCCCCCAGATCTCCCACCAAGACCTGCTGGTCAGTTTGTCTTCCCCCAGATCTCCCACCAACACCTAGTGGCCAGTTTATCTTCCCCCAGATCTCCCACTAACACCTAGTGGCCAGTTTATCTTCTCCCAGATCTCCCACCAACACCTAGTGGCCAGTTTATCTTCCCCAGATCACCCCAACACCTAGTGGCCAGTTTATCTTCCCCCAGATCTCCCACTAACACCTAGTGGCCAGTTTATCTTCCCCAGATCTCCCACCAACACCTAGTGGCCAGTTTATCTTCCCCAGATCACCCCAACACCTAGTGGCCAGTTTATCTTCCCCCAGATCTCCCACTAACACCTAGTGGCCAGTTTATCTTCTCCCAGATCTCCCACCAACACCTAGTGGCCAGTTTATCTTCCCCCAGATCTCCCACCAACACCTAGTGGCCAGTTTATCTTCTCCCAGATCTCCCACCAACACCTAGTGGCCAGTTTATCTTCCCCCAGATCTCCCACCAACACCTAGTGGCCAGTTTATCTTCCCCCAGATCTCCCACCAACACCTAGTGGCCAGTTTATCTTCCCCAGATCTCCCACCAACACCTAGTGGCCAGTTTATCTTCCCCAGATCTCCCACCAACACCTAGTGGCCAGTTTATCTTCCCCAGATCTCCCACCAACACCTAGTGGCCAGTTTATCTTCCCCAGATCTCCCACCAACACCTAGTGGCCAGTTTATCTTCCCCCACACCTAGTGGCCAGTTTATCTTCCCCAGATCTCCCACCAACACCTAGTGGCCAGTTTATCTTCCCCAGATCTCCCACCAACACCTAGTGGCCAGTTTATCTTCCCCAGATCTCCCACCAACACCTAGTGGCCAGTTTATCTTGCCCCCAGATCTCCCACTAAGCACCTAGTGGCCAGTTTATCTTCTCCCAGATCTCCCACCAACACCTAGTGGTCAGTTTATCTTCCCCAGATCTCCCCAAACCTGGTGGTCAGTTTATCTTGCCCCAGATCTCCCACCAAACTAATGGTCAGTTTATCTCCCCAGATCTCCCACCAAGACCTAGTGGTCAGTTTATCTTGCCCTCAGATCTCCCACCAAAATCTAGTGGTCAGTTTATCTTCCCCCAGATTTCCACATACACTCTAGTGGTCAGTTTATCTTCCCCAATCTCCCACCAAGATCTAGCCTGGTCAGTTTATTTTGCCCTCTGATCTCCTGCCAAAATCTAGTGGTCAGTTTATCTTGCCTTCAGATTTCCCGCCAAAATCTAATGGTCAGGTTATCCTGCCTCCAGATCTCCCACCCAAGCCTTGGTGGTCAGTTGTTGTTGTCCTACTTTAGGGATGTGTCAGGATCAACTTTGCAGACATGCAAGTGTTATTATAAATCTGTGTCATTTGTTCAAGGTTGATTGTAGGCCAACTTGATGGTATGTATCAATTAGTGTTATGGTAAGCTTGCACCAATTAGTCAAGATTGATGGTAAGTCTGCACCAATTAGTCAAGCTTGATGGTAAGTCTGCACCAATTAGTCAAACTTGATGGTAAGTCTGCACCAATTAGTCAAGATTGATGGTAAGTCTGCACCAATTAGTCAAACTTGATGGTAAGTCTGCACCAATTAGTCAAGATTGATGGTAAGTCTGCACCAATTAGTCAAGATTGATGGTAAGTCTGCACCAATTAGTCAAACTTGATGGTAAGTCTGCACCAATTAGTCAAACTTGATGGTAAGTCTGCACCAATTAGTCAAGATTGATGGTAAGTCTGCACCAATTAGTCAAACTTGATGGTAAGTCTGCACCAATTAGTCAAACTTGATGGTAAGTCTGCACCAATTAGTCAAGATTGATGGTAAGTCTGCACCAATTAGTCAAACTTGATGGTAAGTCTGCACCAATTAGTCAAGATTGATGGTAAGTCTGCACCAATTAGTCAAGCTTGATGGTAAGTCTGCACCAATTAGTCAAACTTGATGGTAAGTCTGCACCAATTAGTCAAACTTGATGGTAAGTCTGCACCAATTCGTCAAACATGGTTATAAGCCCGCACCAATTAGTCAAGTTTGATGGTAAGTCTGCAACAATTAGTCAAACTTAGTTGTAATCCTGCAGCAATTAGTCAAGCTTGATGGTAAGTCTGCACCAATTAGTCAAGCTTGATGGTAAGTCTGCACCAATTAGTCAAGCTTGATGGTAAGTCTGCACCAATTAGTCGAGCTTGATGGTAAGTCTGCACCAATTAGTCAAGTTTGATGGTAAGTCTGCAACAATTAGTCAAACTTAGTTGTAATCCTGCAGCAATTAGTCGAGCTTGATGGTAAGTCTGCACCAATTATTCAAGCTTGATGGTATGTTTGCACCAATTACTCAAGCTTCGTTGCAAGTCTGCACCAATAATTATTGGTCAATCTTGATGATAAATCTGTTCTAATTAGTCAATCTTAGTTGTTAATATGCACCAAATAGTCAAGCTTGATGGTAAGACTGCACCAATTAGCCATGATTGGTTGGAAGTCTGCACCAATTAGTCAATCTTGATGGTAAGTCAGCACCAATATTCAAGCTTGATGAAGTTGATGGTACGCTTGCCTGCATTTGGTGACATTCCAGGTAATTTTAGTCTGTTAAAGGTACTCCAGTCTGTGAGAGATTCACAGTATTAACTTAAATGTTAAGGATGGGATGAATCTGGAATTTTTTTTAAATCGAATCACAAGTCCATGCTGCAATCGTCAGCATTGCGACCATATACGCATACACATTTTGTTTACTTTCTTACAGCCGCCAAACGTATCCTCACGTATCTTATAATATGTTATATACGTATACACACCCGAGGTTACAAAGTAAAATCATTTACATTCCTGTAAAGAAAAAAGAAACAAACTTGTGCAAAACTCGACATGATCTACGGTGGCTACACAGAGCTCGGCGCTTACTGTAACATAGGTAATTTATCGCAGGTGTCGCTAAATAAATGACCTTCACAGATTCTGGTTTTATGCTATCCCTAAAAGTAACCATAACCCTAACTAAGCCTGAGCTAACTTTAACTAATCCTAAACTTACCCAAAATCCTAACACTGCTAACAAAAGACCCCTCGACACAATACCAATACTATGGTAAGCTACGCGTAGCTACCACTGACGGCAATGGCACTGTGTTGCCAGTGAATATTACATGAGTTTGTTTTGTGAAGTTGCTTTGTTAAATAATGTTAGTGATTTTATTTTGTAGCCTACCAGTATACATATAAGATTTGCAAGGAGTGGTTTGGTGGTTGTAATATTTTTCATAGTTAAGTCAGAAAGTAAAAGATCACCCAGGATCCATTTTACAGCAGAGGACATGAAGGAAAATATTCGAGCGATGTTCGTTTACATAGCTGTGAATTTCGAATCGAATAGCGTGTAAATGTTCGAATATTCGAAATTTCTAACACAAATCGAATATTCATCCCATCCTTATTGTGTAGTATATTGGTTATGCATAGTAATTGTGCATACAAATCGTTAATAAACAATTAATTATAGTATAATTGTACCATAAAACATGCATCATGGATTCATTGGTGCTATCATCTTGAGTCATAGAACCAGTGACGTAAGCCAAATTGTTTACGTCACTGGCACATTGTTGTAAAAGGCAGTAATTGGCTGAGGCCTCGTGCAAAATTGTAATAGTGAGATAATGACATAAGCAAACCACGACATACTTGATACCTCAAATACCATTGGACAGACATAGGATGTTGGAACGTACATGCGCCAGTGATGTAAGCAATTTACGTCACTGGTTCTGTGATTCAAGATGGCAACGTCCTGAATCCATGTTTTTTGGTACAATTATACTATAATTAATTGGCTATTAACAATCTTTATGCACAACTACTATGTACAACCAATATTTTATACATATATAAGTTAATACTGTGAATCTGTCACTGGTCGAAGTAACCCTTTCAGTCCAGTCTGGTGGTAACTTAAAGTATTATCTTTTGACACACATTCATAAAATAATTACTGCATTATTGTTATTGCCATCATAAAACAATGTACTAATATTTTCAACTGGTTCTGTCTCGTGCATTCAGGACACTTCCTCTACCTCCTTCTATCACGTCTTATCTTCTGTCATACAGATCAACAGCAACCAGTGAAGCAGAGTAATGACTTCTTGGCACAACAGAGGGCGCTGTCCAGGGCCAACGCAACATCAGATGTCAAAGTAAGCCTTGTTAATGTAGGTCCAACACTACACCAGCCACCAGAGTAATCCTTGTCAGTGTAGGACCAACACTACACCAGCCACCAGAGTAAGCCTTGCCAATGTAGGACCAACACTACACCAGCCACCAGAGTAAGCCTTGTCAGTGTAGGACCAACACTACACCAGCCACCAGAGTAAGCCTTGCCAATGTAGGACCAACACTACACCAGCCACCAGAGTAAGCCTTGCCAGTGTAGGACCAACACTACACCAGCCACCAGAGTAAGCCTTGTCAATGTAGGACCAACACTACACCAGCCACCAGAGTAAGCCTTGCCAGTGTAGGACCAACACTACACCAGCCACCAGAGTAAGCCTTGTCAGTGTAGGACCAACACTACACCAGCCACCAGAGTAAGCCTTGTCAGTGTAGGACCAACACTACACCAGCCACCAGAGTAAGACTTGTCAATGTAGGACCAACACTACACCAGCCACCAGAGTAAGCCTTGCCAATGTAGGACCAACACTACACCAGCCACCATAGTAAGCCTTGCCAATGTAGGAGCAACAGTACACCAGCCACCAGAGTAAGCCTTGTCAGTGTAGGACCAACACTACACCAGCCACCAGAGTAAGCCTTGTCAGTGTAGGACCAACACTACACCAGCCACCAGAGTAAGCCTTGTCAGTGTAGGACCAACACTACACCAGCCACCAGAGTAAGCCTTGCCAATGTAGGACCAACACTACACCAGCCACCAGAGTAAGCCTTGTCAGTGTAGGACCAACACTACACCAGCCACCAGAGTAAGCCTTGCCAATGTAGGACCAACACTACACCAGCCACCAGGGTAAGCCTTGTCAATGTAGGACCAACACTACACCAGCCACCAGAGTAAGCCTTGTCAGTGTAGGACCAACACTACACCAGCCACCAGAGTAAGCCTTGTCAATGTAGGACCAACACTACACCAGCCACCAGAGTAAGCCTTGTCAATGTAGGACCAACAATACACCAGCCACCAGAGTAAGCCATGTCAATGTAGGACCAACACTACACCAGCCACCAGAGTAAGCCATGTCAATGTAGGACCAACACTACACCAGCCACCAGAGTAAGCCTTGTCAGTGTAGGACCAACACTACACCAGCCACCAGAGTAAGCCTTGTCAATGTAGGACCAACACTACACCAGCCACCAGAGTAAGCCATGTCAATGTAGGACCAACACTACACCAGCCACCAGAGTAAGCCTTGTCAGTGTAGGACCAACACTACACCAGCCACCAGAGTAAGCCATGTCAATGTAGGACCAACACTACACCAGCCACCAGAGTAAGCCTTGTCAATGTAGGACCAACACTACACCAGCCACCAGAGTAAGCCTTGTCAGTGTAGGACCAACACTACACCAGCCACCAGAGTAAGCCATGTCAATGTAGGACCAACACTACACCAGCCACCAGAGTAAGCCATGTCAATGTAGGACCAACACTACACCAGCCACCAGAGTAAGCCTTGTCAATGTAGGACCAACACTACACCAGCCACCAGAGTAAGCCTTGTCAATGTAGGACCAACACTACACCAGCCACCAGAGTAAGCCTTGTCAGTGTAGGACCAACACTACACCAGCCACCAGAGTAAGCCTGTCAATGTAGGACCAACACTACACCAGCCACCAGAGTAAGCCTTGTCAATGTAGGACCAACACTACACCAGCCACCAGAGTAAGCCTTGTCAATGTAGGACCAACACTACACCAGCCACCAGAGTAAGCCTTGTCAATGTAGGACCAACACTACACCAGCCACCAGAGTAAGCCTTGTCAATGTAGGACCAACACTACACCAGCCACCAGAGTAAGCCTTGTCAGTGTAGGACCAACACTACACCAGCCACCAGAGTAAGCCATGTCAATGTAGGACCAACACTACACCAGCCACCAGAGTAAGCCTTGTCAATGTAGGACCAACACTACACCAGCCACCAGAGTAAGCTATATCAATGTATTTGTAAGTTGTGTGGATACCTGGAAAGTCAAGAAACGTGTCTTGCAGCTGCCAGTGGTCTACCTGGCAATGGTCCATTTGGTAGATGTCCACCTGCTGCAGGTGGTCTACCTGGCAATGGTCCACCTGGCAATGGTGCATTTGGTAGTGGTTCACCTGCTGCAGATGGTCTACCTGGCAATGGTCCACGTGGCAATGGTCCACCTGGTAATGGTGCATTTGGTAGTGGTTCACCTGCTGCAGATGGTCTACCTGGCAATGGTCCACCTGGCAATGGTCCACCTGGCAATGGTCCACCTGGCAATGGTCCACCTGGCAATGGTCCACCTGGCAATGGTGCATTTGGTAGTGGTTCACCTGCTGCAGATGGTCTACCTGGCAATGGTCCACTTGGCAATGGTCCACCTGGCAATGGTCCACCTGGCAATGGTCCACCTGGCAATGGTCCACCTGGCAATGGTCCACCTGGCAATGGTCCACCGCTGCCACTTGCTCTTTGTGTAGCAAGTTCACACTGACACTTGCAATGTTTTTGTTTTGAAACCACATCAACTGTCTCTGACTGTGCAGTAGACAGTAGGATGACAAAAGGGCTGTGTCTCCCATGCAGACATGTTTAAGAAATGGTAGTACAGGAGGTTTGTAAATAAAAGAAGGAAGCTGGTTTTATTTGGCCCGTTAAGTAATATACAGTGACATTAGTGTAGTGTGAACATCAACTGGAGAACCTCAGAGCATCACAGAATTGCACATACTCACAATGTTAGTGTGTAATTAATTAGGAGATGCAAGTAATTAGGAGAACTCAGGGTATCTTGGAAGTTGGAACTAAGCATAGTCATAATCTTAGGCTCACATAGAACTATACATAATGGATGCCTGATGTGGTTTCAGGAAGCAGCACCACTAGAAGGTGGGGAGGACTACACTGACGTGGGAGATGAAGAGGTTGGGTGAGTGTCTCTAGGTCCACTGGCCACCTGACACCACAAGTCCACAACACCACACTCACTGCCTGACTGATAGCTACACCCAGTGTTGGACACCCAACTGATAGCTACACCCAATTGATGACTACACTCGACTGATAACTATCCCCAACTGATAGCTACACCAAATTGATGACAACACTCGACTGATGACTACATTTGACTGATAACTATCCCCAACTGATAGCTTCACCCAATTGATTACTACACTCGACTGATGACTACGCTTGACTGATAACTATCCCCAACTGATAGCTACACCCAATTGATAACTACACTCGACTGATGACTACACTTGACTGATAACTATCCCCAACTGATAGCTACACCCAATTGATGACTACACTCGACTGATGACTACGCTTGACTGATAACTATCCCCAACTTATAGCTACACCCAACTGATGACTACACTCGACTGATGTCTACGCTTGAGTGATAACTATCCCCAACTGATAGCTATACCCAATTGATGACTACACTCGACTGATGACTACGCTTGACTGATAACTATCCCCAACTGATAGCTACACCCAATTGATGACTACACTCGACTGATGACTATAGTTGACTGATAACTATCCCCAACTGATAGCTACACCCAATTGATGACTACACTCGACTGATGACTACACTTGACTGATAACTATCCCCAACTGATAGCTACACCCAATTGATGACTACACTCGACTGATGACTAAGCTTGACTGATAACTATCCCCAACTGATAGCTACACCCAATTGATGACTACACTCGACTGATGACTACACTTGACTGATAACTATCCCCAACTGATAGCTACACCCAATTGATGACTACACTCGACTGATGACTACACTTGACTGATAACTACACCCAACTGATATACACCAATGATGAACTAACTCACTGATGACTACACTTGATTGATAACTATCCCCAACTGATAGCTACACCCAATTGATGACTACACTCGACTGATGACTACACTTGATTGATAACTATCCCCAACTGATAGCTACACCCAACTGATGACTACACTCGACTGATGACTACATTGACTGATAACTATGCCCAACTGATAGCTACACCCATTGATGACTACCTCGACTGATGACTACACTTACTGATATCCCAACTGATGTCTACACCCAATTGATGACTACACTCCTGAGTACAACTCACTGATAACACCTATATACATGCTGATAACTTGATACTTCCCAACTGATAGCTACACCCAATTGATGACTACACTCGACTGATACTACATTGACTGATAACTATCCCCAACTGATAGCTACACCCAATGATGACTACACTCGACTGATACTACACTTGACTGATAACTATCCCAACTGATAGCTACACCCAATTGATACTACACTCGACTGATACTACGCTTACTGTAACTACCCCAACTGATAGCTACACCCAATTGATGACTACACTCGACTGATAACTATATTGACTGATAACACCCAACTGATAGCTACACCCAATTGATGACTACACTCGATCTGATGACTACACTGCTGATAACTACACCCAACTGTCAACCATGATGACTACATCTCACTGATAATACCTTGACTGATACTATCAACTGATACTACAAACCAATTGATACACACCAGCTATTAACCCTTATGTAACACCACCAACTGTTAGCACACCAACTGTACACACTCGCGATACACACGTCTGATAACAATACATCTGATACAAGCATTATATTCACTGACAGATGACCCGTTAACTGTATACACTATCCAACTGATGCAACACTCAATTGATACACACCGCTATACTTGTGTGTTAACACCACCAGCTGATACACACCCATGATACACACTCGCTGATAACAAATCTGATAACACACATGTCTGATACAAGTATATCATGACGAAATATCTGACTGAAACTATGCAATGTTACAACTCAATTGATACACACGCTGATGACATAGTGTATCGTTACAAAGTCTGATGACAATGTATGTATGTTCGATAACTATACAATGATGCGATTGTCTACAGACTGATGACTGTATGCTGATTGTTACAACTGATGACAATATTGATTGTCTACAGATAGTCTGATGACAATGTATGGATTGTTAATATCCACAATGTATGCAATTGCTACAGATAGTCTGATGACATGTATGCGATTGTCTACAGATAGTCTGATGACAATGTATGGATTGTCTACAGATAGTCTGATGACAATGTATGCGATTGTCTACAGATAGTCTGATGACAATTATGTGATTGTCTACAGATAGTCTGATGACATGTATGCGATTGTTACACGAAGCTGATACACATCACTCATTGATACACGATCCTGATGACAATGTATGCTGATAACTACAATAGTCTGATACAAGTCATTGATCTACACTGGATGAGTACTGATGAAACTGATCCCTCCTGTCTACAGATCTGAATGACATGATGATTATCTGACTGATAAATCTGATGACAGAGTATGTGATTGTCTACAGATAGTCTGATGACAATGTATGTGATTGTCTACAGATAGTCTGATGACAATGTATGCGATTGTCTACAGATAGTCTGATGACAATGTATGCGATTGTCTACAGATAGTCTGATGACAATGTATGCGATTGTCTACAGATAGTCTGATGACAGTGTATGCGATTGTCTACAGATAGTCTGATGATAGTGTATGCGATTGTCTACAGATAGTCTGATGACAATGTATGCGATTGACTACAGATAGTCTGACGACAATATATGCGATTGACTACAGATAGTCTGATGACATTGTATGCGATTGTCTACAGATAGTCTGATGACAATGTATGCGATTGTCTAAAGATAGTCTGATGACAGTGTATGCGATTGTCTACAGATAGTCTGATGACAGTGTATGCGATTGACTACAGATAGTCTGATGACAATGCATGCGATTGTCTACAGATAGTATGATGACAATATATGCGATTGTCTACAGATAGTCTGATGACAGTGTTTGCGATTGTCTGCAGATAGTCTAATGACAATGTATGCAATTGTCTACAGATAGTATGATGACAATGTATGCAATTGTCTACAGATAGTCTGATGACAGTGTTTGCGATTGTCTGCAGAAAGTCTGGTGACAATGTATGCGATTGTCTACAGATAGTTTGACGACAGTGTATGCGATTGTCTACAGATAGTCTCATGACAATGTATGTCGCTCTCTGCAGATGTTATGATGAAGATTTGTATGAAGTGCCTGACGGTGGAGACGACGAACAACGGTCTACAGGCTCATGGTCTGGTGAGTGCCTCCTTACACAAACCACTGTCTTCAGTCTGTAGGCCTCCTTACACAAACCACTGTCTTCAGTCTGTAGGCCTCCTTACACAAACCACTGTCTTCAGTCTGTAGGCCTCCTTACACAAACCACTGTCTTCAGTCTCTAGGTGTTCTTACACAAACCACTGTCTTCAGTCTCTAGGTGTTCTTACACAAACCACTGTCTTCAGTCTGTAGGCCTCCTTACACAAACCACTGTCTTCAGTCTCTAGGTGTTCTTACACAAACCACTGTCTTCAGTCTCTAGGTGTTCTTACACAAACCACTGTCTTCAGTCTGTAGGCGTTCTTACACAAACCACTGTCTTCAGTCTCTAGGTGTTCTTACACAAACCACTGTCTTCAGTCTCTAGGTGTTCTTACACAAACCACTGTCTTCAGTCTGTAGGCCTCCTTACACAAACCACTGTCTTCAGTCTGTAGGCGTTCTTACACAAACCACTGTCTTCAGTCTCTAGGTGTTCTTACACAAACCACTGTCTTCAGTCTGTAGGCGTTCTTACACAAACCACTGTCTTCAGTCTGTAGGCGTTCTTACACAAACCACTGTCTTCAGTCTGTAGGCGTTCTTACACAAACCACTGTGTTCAGTCTGTAGGCGTTCTTACACAAACCACTGTGTTCAGTCTGTAGGCGTTCTTACACAAACCACTGTCTTCAGTCTGTAGGCGTTCTTACACAAACCACTGTGTTCAGTCTGTAGGCGTTCTTACACAAACCACTGTTTTCAGTCTGTAGGCGTTCTTACACAAACCACTGTGTTCAGTCTGTAGGCATTCTTACACAAACCACTGTGTTCAGTCTCTAGGCATTCTTACACAAACCACTGTCTTCGGTCTGTAGGCGTTCTTACACAAACCACTGTCTTCAGTCTGTAGGCGTTCTTACACAAACCACTGTCTTCAGTCTGTAGGCGTTCTTACACAAACCACTGTCTTCAGTCTGTAGGCATTCTTACACAAACCACTGTCTTCAGTCTGTAGGCGTTCTTACACAAACCACTGTGTTCAGTCTGTAGGCGTTCTTACACAAACCACTGTGTTTAGTCTGTAGGCGTTCTTACACAAACCACTGTGATCAGTCTGTAGGCGTTCTTGCACAAACCACTGTGTTCAGTCTCTAGGCGTTCTTGCACAAATCACTGTGTGTGTTCAGTCTGTAGGTGTTCTTGCACAAACCACTGTGTTCAGTCTGTAGGCGTTCTTGCACAAACCACTGTGTTCAGTCTGTAGGCGTTCTTGCACAAACCACTGTGTTCAGTCTGTAGACGTTCTTGCACAAACCACTGTGTTCAGTCTGTAGGCGTTCTTGCACAAACCACTGTGTTCAGTCTGTAGGCGTTCTTGCACAAACCACTGTGTTCAGTCTGTAGGCGTTCTTGCACAAACAACTGTGTTCAGTCTGTAGGCATTCTTACACAAACCACTGTGTTCAGTCTGTAGGCGTTCTTGCACAAACCACTGTGTTCAGTCTGTAGGCGTTCTTGCACAAACAACTGTGTTCAGTCTGTAGGCGTTTTACACAAACCACTGTGTTCAGTCTGTAGACATTCTTGCACAAACCACTGCGTTCAGTCTGTAGGCGTTCTTGCACAAACCACTGTGTTCAGTCTGTAGGCGTTCTTGCACAAACCACTGCGTTCAGTCTGTAGGCGTTCTTGCACAAACCACTGTGTTCAGTCTGTAGGCGTTCTTGCACAAACCACTATGTTCAGTCTGTAGGCGTTCTTGCACAAACCACTGTGTTCAGTCTGTAGCCGTTCTTGCACAAACCACTGTGTTCAGTCTGTAGGTGTTCTTGCACAAACCACTGTGTTCAGTCTGTAGGCGTTCTTGCACAAACCACTTGTTCAGTCTATAGGCGTTCTTGCACAAACCACTGTGTTCAGTCTGTAGGCGTTCTTGCGCAAACCACTGTCTTCAGTCTGTAGGCGTTCTTGCGCAAACCACTGTCTTCAGTCTGTAGGCGTTCTTGCGCAAACCACTGTGTTCAGTCTGTAGGCGTTCTTACACAAACCACTGTCTTCAGTCTGTAGGCGTTCTTGCACAAACCACTGTCTTCAGTCTGTAGGCGTTCTTACACAAACCACTGTGTTCAGTCTGTAGGCGTTCTTACGCAAACCACTGTGTTCAGTCTGTAGGCGTTCTTGCGCAAACCACTGTCTTCAGTCTGTAGGCATTCTTACGCAAACCACTGTCTTCAGTCTGTAGGCGTTCTTACACAAACCACTGTCTTCAGTCTCTAGGCGTTCTTACACAAACCACTGTCTTCAGTCTGTAGGCGTTCTTGCACAAACCACTGTCTTCAGTCTCTAGGTGTTCTTACACAAACCATTGTCTTCAGTCTGTAGGCGTTCTTACACAAACTACTGTCTTCAGTCTGTAGGCGTTCTTACACAAACCATTGTCTTCAGTCTGTAGGCGTTCTTACACAAACCATTGTCTTCAGTCTGTAGGCGTTCTTGCACAAACCACTGTCTTCAGTCTGTAGGCGTTCTTACACAAACCATTGTCTTCAGTCTGTAGGCGTTCTTACACAAACCATTGTGTTCAGTCTCTTCAGTGATTGACATAGTTGAGCCAAATGATGCTATGACTCCCAGACAGGCACACTGGGCATTTAATGAATTTGTGACTTTATGTGACTCTTTCAGATGGCACTTCCTATGAGTCATACGATGAAGAACAAGAAAGAAATTCTCGCGAGGTCGTTTATGAAAATCAAATCTTGGGCCAGGAAATCCTTCTTCCAAGGTGAGTTGCATTGATGATTGACAGGTGTCACTCAGATGAATGGCTCACATTTAGTTGTCACACTGCAAATTTGACAATACATAATGGATTACTGGCAATTGTCAGATTTACTTGTTTAAGATTTGAACTGATTAACATTGATTTACATTGTGTGTCATTGACTAACATTGTGTGTCATTAACATTGTGTGTCCTTAAATAAAGGGAAACAAAAGTCAATGTTTTGGTGATATGGGTTTAACAATGTTAATAAAAAGTAACAACTTCCAACAATAATGATATTTTTAATGTCAGTGGTTTACCAGAAATTATTTTCAGAACACAGCCATAGAAAGTCTATGGACTACGCCATCTTAGAAACAGAATGACCTAGCGTAGTCAACTTGGCCAGCATCAACTGTGCATAGTATATTTTACTTTCTGACCTAACCATGAAAACGACCACCAACAGCCGCCAAACTTCTCACATTCTTACGTACATATACATACATTGTTACAAACAAATTATTTGCATAGATAATTCACAAAAGAAAAGCGCAAATCTCAACGGACGACAACTCAACATATTTGGCTACATGCAGCTCCTATGCTACCGTAAACTTGCTATTATAAGTTAACTTTACACAAAATATAGTTAGACGGCAAATTTATGGATGCGAAGCCGTTGTTTTTTGCCCTTAAAAATCAAACATAAATTGTTGATCTCATACTGCAGCTTGTACAATTATTTGTTGTTTTCACAACTGTCAACAGTGACACGACACAGAACAACTGGCCCTAGAGGGTGTCAACAGTGACACGACACAGAACAACTGGCCCTAGAGGGTGTCAACAGTGACACGACACAGAACAACTGGCCCTAGAGGGCGTCAACAGTGACACGACACAGAACAACTGGCCCTAGAGGGTGTCAACAGTGACACGACACAGAACAACTGGCCCTAGAGGGTGTCAACAGTGACACGACACAGAACAACTGGCCCTAGAGGGTGTCAACAGTGACACGACACAGAACAACTGGCCCTAGAGGGTGTTAACAGTGACACGACACAGAACAACTGGCCCTAGATGGTGTCAACAGTGACACGACAGAGAACAACTAGCCCTAGAGGGTGTCAACAGTGACACGACAGAGAACAACTGGCCCTAGATGGTGTCAACAGTGACACGACAGAGAACAACTAGCCCTAGAGGGTGTCAACAGTGACACGGCAGAGAACAACTGGCCCTAGAGGGTGTCAACAGTGACACGACAGAGAACAACTGGCCCTAGAGGGTGTCAACAGTGACACGGCAGAGAACAACTGGCCCTAGATGGTGTCAACAGTGAAACGACAGAGAACAACTAGCCCTAGAGGGTGTCAACAGTGACACGACAGAGAACAACTGGCCCTAGAGGGTGTCAACAGTGACACGACAGAGAACAACTGGCCCTAGATGGTGTCAACAGTGACACGACAGAGAACAACTGGCCCTAGAGGGTGTCAACAGTGACACGACACAGAACAACTGGCCCTAGAGGGTGTTAACAGTGACACGACAGAACAACTGGCCCTAGAGGGTATCAACAGTGACACGACACAGAACAACTGGCCCTAGAGGGTGTCAACAGTGACACGACAGAACAACTGGCCCTAGATGGTGTCAACAGTGACACGACAGAGAACAACTAGCCCTAGAGGGTGTCAACAGTGACACGACACAGAACAACTGGCCCTAGAGGATGTTAACAGTGACACGACAGAACAACTGGCCCTAGAGGGTGTTAACAGTGACACGACAGAACAACTGGCCCTAGAGGGTATCAACAGTGACACGACACAGAACAACTGGACCTAGAGGGTGTTAACAGTGACACGACAGAACAACTGGCCCTAGAGGGTGTTAACAGTGACACGACACAGAACAACTGGCCCTAGAGGATGTTAACAGTGACACGACAGAACAACTGGCCCTAGAGGGTGTTAACAGTGACACGACACAGAACAACTGGCCCTAGAGGGTGTTAACAGTGACACGACACAGAACAACTGGCCCTAGAGGGTGTTAACAGTGACACAACACAGAACAACTGGCCCTAGAGGGTGTTAACAGTGACACGACACAGAACAACTGGCCCTAGAGGGTGTCAACAGTGACACGACACAGAACAACTGGCCCTAGAGGGTGTTAACAGTGACACGACACAGAACAACTGGCCCTAGAGGGTGTCAACAGTGACACAACACAGAACAACTGGCCCTAGATGGTGTCAACAGTGACACGACAGAACAACTGTCCCTAGAGGGTGTCAACAGTGACACGACACAGAACAACTGGCCCTAGAGGGTGTTAACAGTGACACGACAGAACAACTGTCCCTAGAGGGTGTCAACAGTGACACGACAGAGAACAACTGGCCCTAGAGGATGTTAACAGTGACACGACAGAACAACTGGCCCTAGAGGGTGTCAACAGTGACACGACAGAGAACAACTGGCCCTAGAGGGTGTTAACAGTGACACGACAGAGAACAACTGGCCCTAGAGGGTGTCAACAGTGACACAACAGAACAACTGGCCCTAGAGGGTGTCAACAGTGACACGACAGAGAACAACTGGCCCTAGAGGGTGTTAACAGTGACACGACAGAACAACTGGCCCTAGAGGGTGTCAACAGTGACACGACACAGAACAACTGGCCCTAGAGGGTGTTAACAGTGACACGACACAGAACAACTGGCCCTAGAGGGTGTCAACAGTGACACAACACAGAACAACTGGCCCTAGATGGTGTCAACAGTGACACGACAGAGAACAACTAGCCCTAGAGGGTGTCAACAGTGACACGACACAGAACAACTGGCCCTAGAGGGTGTTAACAGTGACACGACAGAACAACTGTCCCTAGAGGGTGTCAACAGTGACACGACAGAGAACAACTGGCCCTAGAGGGTGTTAACAGTGACACGACAGAGAACAACTGGCCCTAGAGGGTGTCAACAGTGACACGACAGAGAACAACTGGCCCTAGAGGGTGTTAACAGTGACACGACAGAGAACAACTGGCCCTAGAGGGTGTCAACAGTGACACAACAGAACAACTGGCCCTAGAGGGTGTCAACAGTGACACGACAGAGAACAACTGGCCCTAGAGGGTGTTAACAGTGACACGACAGAACAACTGGCCCTAGAGGGTGTCAACAGTGACACGACAGAGAACAACTGGCCCTAGAGGGTGTTAACAGTGACACGACAGAACAACTGGCCCTAGAGGGTGTCAACAGTGACACGACATAGAACAACTGGCCCTAGAGGGTGTTAACAGTGACACGACAGAGAACAACTGGCCCTAGAGGGTGTCAACAGTGACACGACATAGAACAACTGGCCCTAGAGGGTGTTAACAGTGACACGACAGAACAACTGGCCCTAGAGGGTGTCAACAGTGACACGACAGAGAACAACTGGCCCTAGAGGGCGTCAACAGTGACACGACACAGAACAACTGGCCCTAGATGGTGTTAACAGTGACACGACACAGAACAACTGGCCCTAGATGGTGTTAACAGTGACACGACACAGAACAACTGGCCCTAGATGGTGTTAACAGTGACACGACACATAACAACTGGCCCTAGAGGGTGTGAACAGTGACACGACAGAGAACAACTGGCCCTAGAGGGTGTCAACAGTGACACGACAGAGAACAACTGGCCCTAGAGGGTGTTAACAGTGACACGACACATAACAACTGGCCCTAGAGGGTGTTAACAGTGACACGACACAGAACAACTGGCCCTAGAGGGTGTTAACAGTGACACGACAGAGAACAACTGGCCCTAGAGGGTGTGAACAGTGACACGACAGAGAACAACTGGCCCTAGAGGGTGTCAACAGTGACACGACAGAGAACAACTGGCCCTAGAGGGTGTTAACAGTGACACGACATAGAACAACTGGCCCTAGAGGCTGTCAACAGTGACACGACAGAGAACAACTGGCCCTAGAGGGTGTTAACAGTGACACGACAGAGAACAACTGGCCCTAGAGGGTGTTAACAGTGACACGACACAGAACAACTGGCCCTAGAGGGTGTTAACAGTGACACGACACATAACAACTGGCCCTAGAGAGTGTCAACAGTGACACGACAGAGAACAACTGGCCCTAGAGGGTGTTAACAGTGACACGACAGAGAACAACTGGCCCTAGAGGGTGTCAACAATGACACGACAGAGAACAACTGGCCCTAGAGGGTGTTAACAGTGACACGACAGAGAACAAATGGCCCTATAGGGTGTCAACAGTGACACGACAGAGAACAACTGGCCCTAGAGGGTGTCAACAGTGACACGACAGAGAACAACTGGCCCTAGAGGGTGTTAACAGTGACACGACACAGAACAACTGGCCCTAGAGGGTGTTAACAGTGACACGACACATAACAACTGGCCCTAGAGGGTGTCAACAGTGACACGACAGAGAACAACTGGCCCTAGAGGGTGTTAACAGTGACACGACAGAGAACAACTGGCCCTAGAGGGTGTCAACAGTGACACGACAGAGAACAACTGGCCCTAGAGGGTGTTAACAGTGACACGACAGAGAACAAATGGCCCTAGAGGGTGTCAACAGTGACACGACAGAGAACAACTGGCCCTAGAGGGTGTCAACAGTGACACGACAGAGAACAACTGGCCCTAGAGGGTGTCAACAGTGACACGACAGAGAACAACTGGCCCTAGAGGGTGTCAACAGTGACACGACAGAGAACAACTGGCCCTAGAGGGTGTCAACAGTGACACGACAGAGAACAACTGGCCCTAGAGGGTGTCAACAGTGACACGACAGAGAACAACTGGCCCTAGAGGGTGTCAACAGTGACACACAGAGAACAACTGGCCCTAGAGGGTGTCAACAGTGACACGACAGAGAACAACTGGCCGTAGACGGTGTTGACAGTGACATGTCACTGTGGAGTAGACTGAGTCTACTTGCTGTACCTGTGGGTTTGTCATAAATACAAACAATTAAACTACACAGTGGCTGCACGTTACAACTTGTCATCTGTCTGGTGACAGTGTCACTCTATTCAGTACTTGGACCTGAGCTGGTGGGTCAGATGTTGGCCTTAATAGAGAATAACTGGTCCCACTCAAGTGCCAGCAGTTCACATCACATGTGGTCTCAATCACAGCTCTGGTTTTCTCTGTGTCAGAAGACTAACCTCTAGTCAACTACTGTCACATGATTACAACAATTTAAATATGAAAGGTTAGCACTGGGCACTGGGCTGTGGTCTACAGTGTATTTAATTGTTCAGTTTTTGTCATATACCTGGAACACAAAATACTGGACATTTCTTGACCAGCTTCTCATCACTAAAATTCTTATTTATATCAGCAAGTGTTACCTATTTATACATTGTCAAATGAAGTGAACGCATTTCAGAATATGTGGGGATGATGACATGATTATATACCTTGAACACAACGTGCTGTATTGACATTATGTTGACAGTGTGAATGTTGTCAGTGTAGTGTCAAAGGGGTTTGGTTGACAGTGTTAGTGTGTTGT
>JAODUO010000418.1:35000-87500 GCA_025642075.2 Ridgeia piscesae
CAATATTATTATTAAACTAGTTTCATAAATACTAGTGCGTGCAATAAACACTCTATAAAAATGCTATTGGATGTGTGTTTTTGTATGCGTAACCGTAAGTAAAGAAGGGAGAAAGATGGCATGGTAGTGCCACCAAGCGAGAGCGTCACGTACGATCCTTGGTTTGGATAACGAAGCTAAGCGAAGTCTGACCTAGGCTAAGATCGCACACAGAAAACAGTTATTATACAGACTAACCCTACAATAAAGTTTTAGAAAACAATTCACATTTTATGTTATATTATTTTTAAATAACCACGCTGTAGTGATAGCTCCCATAAACAATGTCGTCATCAACAACGATGCTTCGCATCGACATCGTCGAATGGACTCGATGTCAAGTATCGAAATATCGAAGGTATCGAAGGTATCAAAGGTATCGAAGGTATCGAAGGTATCGAAGGTATCGAAGGTATCGAAGTACGATCGAAGGTATGAAGGTATCGAAGATCGAAGGTATCGAAGGTATCGAAGGTATCGAAGGTATCGAAGGTATCGAAGGTATCGAAGGTATCGAAGGTATCGAAGGTATCGAAGGTATCGAAGGTATCGAAGGTATCGTAGGTATCGAAGGTATCGAAGGTATCGAAGGTATCGTAGGTATCGAAGGTATCGAAGGTATCGAAGGTATCGAAGGTATCGAAGGTATCGAAGGTATCGAAGGTATCGAAGGTATCGAAGGTATCGAAGGTATCGAAGGTATCGAAGGTATCGAAGGTATCGTAGGTATCGAAGGTATCGAAGGTATCGAAGGTATCGAAGGATCGATCGAAGGTATCCGAAGGTATCGAAGGTATCGAAGGTATCGTAGGTATCGAAAGTATCAAAGGTATCGAACAGTGGGCGTTCGATACCAAAATATATTGAAGTATCGCGATACCACTAAATATTGGTATCGAACTTTCGCAAGTATCGCGATACTTCGATATATCGAATATTGAACCAGCACTAATATATATATATATATATATCCTCTCTCACTCCCAGTCTCTCCCCCCTCTCTCCCACAGTTTTTCATTGTTTCTCCAATTACGACAGTTCTACAGTTCTTTTTTTACATGAAACATGCATGACAACTAATGTTATCACAGATCGAGACAAGAAGTTGCTGAGGAGAGATGAGACTGGAGCAGACAAGAGGAAGTTTTCCCTGCAGAACTTACTCACATTTGGCAAGAAAAAAGGAGACTTAGTCATCAAGAGATTGACACTAAAAGACATTGTTACTGATGCAGACTTCAATATGGAAGGTAAGACAATAATTTACAACCAATTCACAACCCAAGGATAGCATTAGATAGTGACTCTTGCCTTTAACTCTTGCCTTTAAGTCAACTGTGTGTGCACATGCAATTGTGTGTGTGGGTCCCCACGTCAAAACTGTGTGTCCCAGGTCAACCATGTATGTGTCCCCACGTCAAAACTGTGTGTCCCAGGTCAACCATGTATGTGTTCCCACATCAAAACTGTGTGTCCCAGGTCAACCATGTATGTGTTCCCACGTCAAAACTGTGTGTCCCAGGTCAACCATGTATGTGTTCCCACGTCAAAACTGTGTGTCCCAGGTCAACCATGTATGTGTTCCCACGTCAAAACTGTGTGTCCCAGGTCAACCATGTATGTGTTCCCACGTCAAAACTGTGTGTCCCAGGTCAACCATGTATGTGTTCCCACGTCAAAACTGTGTGTCCCAGGTCAACCATGTATGTGTTCCCACGTCAAAACTGTGTGTCCCAGGTCAACCATGTATGTGTTCCCACGTCAAAACTGTGTGTCCCAGGTCAACCATGTATGTGTCCCCACGTCAAAACTGTGTGTCCCAGGTCAACCATGTATGTGTTCCCACGTCAAAACTGTGTGTCCCAGGTCAACCATGTATGTGTTCCCACGTCAAAACTGTGTGTCCCAGGTCAACCATGTATGTGTTCCCACGTCAAAACTGTGTGTCCCAGGTCAACCATGTATGTGTTCCCACGTCAAAACTGTGTGTCCCAGGTCAACCATGTATGTGTTCCCACGTCAAAACTGTGTGTCCCAGGTCAACCATGTATGTGTTCCCACGTCAAAACTGTGTGTCCCAGGTCAACCATGTATGTGTTCCCACGTCAAAACTGTGTGTCCCAGGTCAACCATGTATGTGTCCCCACGTCAAAACTGTGTGTCCCAGGTCAACCATGTATGTGTTCCCACGTCAAAACTGTGTGTCCCAGGTCAACCATGTATGTGTTCCCACGTCAAAACTGTGTGTCCCAGGTCAACCATGTATGTGTTCCCACGTCAAAACTGTGTGTCCCAGGTCAACCATGTATGTGTTCCCACGTCAAAACTGTGTGTCCCAGGTCAACCATGTATGTGTTCCCACATCAAAACTGTGTGTCCCAGGTCAACCATGTATGTGTTCCCACATCAAAACTGTGTGTCCCAGGTCAACCATGTATGTGTCCCCACGTCAAAACTGTGTGTCCCAGGTCAACCATGTATGTGTTCCCACATCAAAACTGTGTGTCCCAGGTCAACCATGTATGTGTTCCCACGTCAAAACTGTGTGTCCCAGGTCAACCATGTATGTGTCCCCACGTCAAAACTGTGTGTCCCAGGTCAACCATGTATGTGTTCCCACGTCAAAACTGTGTGTCCCAGGTCAACCATGTATGTGTTCCCACGTCAAAACTGTGTGTCCCAGGTCAACCATGTATGTGTTCCCACGTCAAAACTGTGTGTCCCAGGTCAACCATGTATGTGTTCCCACATCAAAACTGTGTGTCCCAGGTCAACCATGTATGTGTTCCCACGTCAAAACTGTGTGTCCCAGGTCAACCATGTATGTGTTCCCACATCAAAACTGTGTGTCCCAGGTCAACCATGTATGTGTTCCCACATCAAAACTGTGTGTCCCAGGTCAACCATGTATGTGTTCCCACGTCAAAACTGTGTGTCCCAGGTCAACCATGTATGTGTTCCCCCCGTCAAAACTGTGTGTCCCAGGTCAACCATGTATGTGTTCCCACGTCAAAACTGTGTGTCCCAGGTCAACCATGTATGTGTCCCCACGTCAAAACTGTGTGTCCCAGGTCAACCATGTATGTGTTCCCACGTCAAAACTGTGTGTCCCAGGTCAACCATGTATGTGTTCCCACGTCAAAACTGTGTGTCCCAGGTCAACCATGTATGTGTTCCCACGTCAAAACTGTGTGTCCCAGGTCAACCATGTATGTGTTCCCACGTCAAAACTGTGTGTCCCAGGTCAACCATGTATGTGTTCCCACGTCAAAACTGTGTGTCCCAGGTCAACCATGTATGTGTTCCCACGTCAAAACTGTGTGTCCCAGGTCAACCATGTATGTGTTCCCACGTCAAAACTGTGTGTCCCAGGTCAACCATGTATGTGTTCCCACGTCAAAACTGTGTGTCCCAGGTCAACCATGTATGTGTTCCCACGTCAAAACTGTGTGTCCCAGGTCAACCATGTATGTGTCCCCACGTCAAAACTGTGTGTCCCAGGTCAACCATGTATGTGTCCCCACGTCAAAACTGTGTGTCCCAGGTCAACCATGTATGTGTTCCCCCCGTCAAAACTGTGTGTCCCAGGTCAACCATGTATGTGTTCCCACGTCAAAACTGTGTGTCCCAGGTCAACCATGTATGTGTTCCCACATCAAAACTGTGTGTCCCAGGTCAACCATGTATGTGTTCCCACGTCAAAACTGTGTGTCCCAGGTCAACCATGTATGTGTTCCCACGTCAAAACTGTGTGTCCCAGGTCAACCATGTATGTGTTCCCACATCAAAACTGTGTGTCCCAGGTCAACCATGTATGTGTTCCCACATCAAAACTGTGTGTCCCAGGTCAACCATGTATGTGTTCCCACGTCAAAACTGTGTGTCCCAGGTCAACCATGTATGTGTCCCCACGTCAAAACTGTGTGTCCCAGGTCAACCATGTATGTGTTCCCACGTCAAAACTGTGTGTCCCAGGTCAACCATGTATGTGTTCCCACGTCAAAACTGTGTGTCCCAGGTCAACCATGTATGTGTTCCCACGTCAAAACTGTGTGTCCCAGGTCAACCATGTATGTGTTTCCCCATCAAAACTGTGTGTCCCAGGTCAACCATGTATGTGTTCCCACATCAAAACTGTGTGTCCCAGGTCAACCATGTATGTGTTCCCACATCAAAACTGTGTGTCCCAGGTCAACCATGTATGTGTTCCCACATCAAAACTGTGTGTCCCAGGTCAACCATGTATGTGTTCCCACGTCAAAACTGTGTGTCCCAGGTCAACCATGTATGTGTTCCCACATCAAAACTGTGTGTCCCAGGTCAACCATGTATGTGTTCCCACGTCAAAACTGTGTGTCCCAGGTCAACCATGTATGTGTTCCCACGTCAAAACTGTGTGTCCCAGGTCAACCATGTATGTGTCCCCAGGTCAACCATGTTTTGTCCCAGATCAACCATGTCTGTGTTCCCAGGTCAATAATGTCTGTCCCAGGTCAACCATGTATGTGTCCCACGTCAAAACTGTGTGTCCCAGGTCAACCATGTATGTGTTCCCAGTCAAAACTGTGTGTCCCAGGTCAACCATGTATGTGTCCCCAGTCAAACTGTGTGTCCCAGGTCAACCATGTATGTGTTCCCAGTCAATCTTGTCTGTGTCTCCAGGCCAACCATGTCTGTGTCCCCAAGTCAACAATGTATGTGTCCCCAGACCAACCATGTCCCCAGGTCAACCATGTATGTGTGTCCCTCAGTCAACCATACATGTTGTGTGGTATGTCTGTCCCATAAACTGTGTGTCCGGTTAACTGTGTGTGTCCAGGTCAACCGTGTGTGTATGATGTGTCCCAGTTAACTGGTGTTTGTTGTGTGTGTCATCAGTGTGTGTCTAGGTCAACCTTGTGTGTGTGGTAGTGTCGTGTGTGTCCGGTCAACTTGTCGTGTGTCCCCTAGGTCAACCGTGTGTCTGTGTGTCCCTAGGTCAACATGTGTGTCCCTAGGTCAACTGTGTGTCCCTAGGTCAACCGTGTGTCCCTAGGTCAACCGTGTGTCTGTGTGTCCCTAGGTCAACTGTGTGTCTGTGTCCCTAGGTCAACTGTGTGTGCCTAGGTCAACCGTGTGTCCCTAGGTCAACTGTGTATATGTGTGTCCCTAGGTCAACTGTGTGTGCCTAGGTAAACTGTGTGTCCCTAGGTCAACTGTGTGTCCCTAGGTCAACCATGTGTCTGTGTGTCCCTAGGTCAACCATGTGTCTGTGTGTCCCTAGGTCAACTGTGTGTCCCTAGGTCAACCGTGTATCTGTGTGTGCCTAGGTCAACTGTGTGTCCCTAGGTCAACTGTGTGTCCCTAGGTCAACTGTGTGTCCCTAGGTCAACCATGTGTCTGTGTGTCCCTAGGTCAACTGTGTGTCCCTAGGTCAACCGTGTATCTGTGTGTGCCTAGGTCAACTGTGTGTGCCTAGGTCAACTGTGTGTGCCTAGGTCAACTGTGTTTGCCTAGGTCAACTGTGTGTCCCTAGGTCAACTGTGTGCCTAGGTCAACTGTGTTTGCCTAGGTCAACTGTGTGTCCCTAGGTCAACTGTGTGTCCCTAGGTCAACTGTGTTTGCCTAGGTCAACCATGTGTCTGTGTGTCCCTAGGTCAACTGTGTGTTCTAGGTCAACTGTGTGTCTGTGCGTCCCTAGATCAACTGGGTGTCCCTCGGTCAACTGAGTGTCTGTGTATCCCTAGGTCGTCTGTGTGTCCCTATGTCAACTGTGTGTCTGTGTGTCCCCAGGTCAACTAAACATCTCCAGTGAGACGTTGTTGTCGAGTGGGGCGTGGCAGTCGCTGTGGTGTGTCGCCCGCAGTGGCTGTCTCGAGTGTTTCCGGGTGGAGGGAGACGAGAGTCCAGTGCTCTCCGTCAACCTCGCTGGGTTGACCATAGACAACGCGGCTCCCTGCACCAAGCGCGAACTCTCCCTCAAACTCCTTCAGTTTGACAGGGTAATGCTCTGTTTGGAGGTAAGAAATAATTGAGAAAGTTCTTTTAAGTTTCACTATTCAAGAAGTAAGTTTGAATATGTAGTGTTTTATAATAACAATTATTGTTATTTATGTCATATGCACAAAAAAGATTGCAGGGCACTGTGTAAAGCAATTACATAAGCTAATACATAATATAGTCAGGTATATAATGTAGTCAGGTTCACAATATTAAGACTGGGAGTTTTGTTCTTAATTTGGAGATTTGCATACACAACACAGACGCTGTGACAAACAAAACTAAGAGTCATTAGACCAGTACTTCTGTATGGAGCAGAATGTTGGACAGTTAGAAAGAAGGAAGAACAGATTCTCGAGAAAACAGGGATGATGAGAGGTTGAGAAGAATTAAAGGAGTAACACTGAGAGACAAAGTAAAGAGTGTGGACATCAGAAAGGAGCTAGGAGTGACTAGCATCAAAGAGAAAGTCAGAGAAATGAGACTACGCTGGTATGGACACATGCAGAGAATGGAGAAAAACAATGAAGTTGGTGACATGAGCAGTTGGTGACATGAGCAGTTGGTGACATGAGCAGTTGGTGACATGAGCAGTTGGTGACATGAGCAGTTGGTGACATGAGCAGTTGGTGACATGAGAGTGCCAGGAAAAAGACCAAGAGGGAGATGGATGGATTGCATCCGAAGGGAGATGCAGGATCACCCTGGAGGATGCCCAGGACAGAACATTCTGGAAGTCAAGAATTCGGGCCGCTGACCCCACCTAGTGGGAAAAGGTGAAGAAGAAGAAGACGAGCTGTGATTGAATTATACACCTGTGTCAGGAAGTCAAAGCTGACTTCTGAGGTCACAACCTGTGTTCACTTCACGGATGTAGTTTGTTTTGGTGAATGCGACAGCAGCTGTGTTGGTGAATGTGAAATTAGCTGTGTTGATAAACACCACAGCAGCTGTGTTGATGAACACCACAGCAGCTGTGTTTATGAACCACAGCAGCTGTGTTGATGAACACCACAACAGCTGTGTTGAGAACACCACAGTAGCTGTGTTGATGAAAACCACAGCAGCTGTGTTGATGAACACCACAGCAGCTGTGTTGATGAACACCACAACAGCTGTGTTATGAATCCACAGTAGCTGTGTTGATGAAAACCACAGCAGCTGTGTTGATGAACACCACAGTAGCTGTGTTGATGAAAACCACAACAGCTGTGTTGATGAACACCACAGTAGCTGTGTTGATGAAAACCACAGCAGCTGTGTTGATGAATGCCACAGCTGCTGTGTTGATGAAACCCACAGCAGCTGTGTTTACGAATGCCACAGCTGCTGTGTTGATGAACACCACAGCAGCTGTGTTGATGAACACCACAGTAGCTGTGTTGATGAAAACCACAGCAGCTGTGTTGATGAACACCACAGCAGCTGTGTTGATGAACACCACAACAGCTGTGTTGATGAACACCACAGTAGCTGTGTTGATGAAAACCACAGCAGCTGTGTTGATGAACACCACAGTAGCTGTGTTGATGAACACCACAGTAGCTGTGTTGATGAAAACCACAACAGCTGTGTTGATGAACACCACAGCAGCTGTGTTGATGAACACCACAGCAGCTGTGTTGATGAAAACCACAGCAGCTGTGTTGATGAACACCACAGCAGCTGTGTTGATGAACACCACAGCAGCTGTGTTGATGAAAACCACAGCAGCTGTGTTGATGAACACCATATTGTTTGTGTTGATGGAACAGTTGAATCTTAAGTTGTTAATTCTCATTGTGGTCTGAACTGAAATGAGTTTATATTTTGTCTGTATGTTGGTGATGTTTGCAGGCAAAAGACCCACTAGACCATGGTCGATGGCTCAATGCACTCATTAAGCAGATGACCTCGGTTCTCCCAGCCGTAGCCGTAGACAACGTTAGCTCAGTCTACAGCGACGTCTACGAAGACATCCCCAACGAGTCTTCAAAAGTCAACCAGAAAAAAGGTATAAAGTCATTTTGAACGAAATGAAACAACTGGAACCCATTTATTTCTTTCATTCTCAGTCAGAATCTTTTCTTTTGTGCCTTAATTTGATTTAACATTATTTTGTGATTTGCTACGGTTTCGTTTTATTGCTGTAATGATTGTTTTGCGCAAATGTATATTTTGTTTGTTGTATTTCTGCGTTGACTGTGCTTCAGATATGTGAACCAGACCAGTGCAACATGACGGTTTGACTGTTTGTGATGCAGTCTAAAAAATGAGACAAATTTTATGGCTTGAAGTATTGAAGGCTAAATTAAATAATGAAATCCTAACAATTTGCTTCAACAAGATGCAAGATTTAAAGGTCGAAGTCAGTTCTTTCAACAGTTTAAACAAATCTATGCACAGGTTTACGGATCCTCTCAGAATGACAATGTCCAACATCAAATGTAATTACTTTTGAGGAAATGATCGTTTGGGTAAATGATCATTGATAGGTCAGACATTTTAAATTTCAGGGATGATGGGATTGAAGTCAGATGAAAGCAATTTCATCTGATATCAGACAACAACATTCTAAGAAATGGTCCCTCATTACAGTGGATATTACAAAACATACACGTGACCTTCTTGGACATGACAGAACTGAGTTGTTAGGCTACACCATTGTAGGGGCCACTTTATGTAGTGTTGAGACAAAGAGGTGACGGGTGACGCTGCCGTTTCAGTAGATGCAGCAAGTAGTGATGAGGAAGGAGAAGATGGTGAGATGTATGAAAATGTTCCATTGGAGCATCCAACACCAGGTAGGGAGTTGGTACAGAGTCTGACTAACACAGCAAACTCTGCAGCTTCTTTCGCTCTCCTGTAGTCGGCACCTTTGTTAGGGTGATGTAGTGGTCAGTAGCAGTTTCATCTGGCATCAGACATTGCTGTGAGGGCGATGTGGCTGAGGTCAGATATTTCTTGCTTTGGCTGAGATAAGATATTTCATGCTTCAGGGGTGATGGAGCTTAAATTAGATTATATCTTGCTTCGGCTGAGATTTCATGCTTCAGGTCATGAGACTGAGAAAAGATATTTCATGCACGGGTGATGGGGCTGAAGTCAGATGTGACGTACTTCATAGGTGATGGGGCTGAAGGCAGATATGACATGCTTCGGAGGTGATGGGGCTCAATGCAGATATGACATGCTTCAGGCGTGATGGGGCTGAGGTAGGATATTTCATGCTTGAATGGGGCGGAGGTAAGATATTTCAAATTTTGGGGGTGAAGGGCTGAAGTAAGATATTTCATGCTTCAATGGGACTGAAGTAAGATATTTCATGCTTCAATGGGACTGAAGTAAGATATTTCATGCTTTGGAGGTGATGGGGCTGAAGTCAGAATTTCATGTTTCAGGGTTGATGGGACTATGGTAAGATATCTCATGCTAATGAAGGACTACACAATTATAGGGGCCACTTTATGTAGTGTTGAGACAAAGAGGTGACGGGTGACACTGCTATTTCAGTAGATGCAGCAAGTAGTGATGAGGAAGGAGAAGATGGTGAAGTAAGAAATTTCCCTTGGGGATCCAAGGACTCAGGTAAGAGTTGGGCAGAGTCTGGGGCTAAGTAAGAAATCTGCAGCTTCAATGGACTACTAGTATTCAGACTTTGTTAGGGTGATGTAGTGGTCAGTAGCAGTTTCATCTGGCATCAGACATCGCTGTGAGGGCGATGTGGCTGAGGTCAGATATTTCTTGCTTTGGCTGAGATAAGATATTTCATGCTTCAGGGGTGATGGAGCTTATATTAGTTATATCTTGCTTCGGCTGAGATTTCATGCTTCAGGTGATGGGACCGAGATAAGATATTTTATGCATGGATGATGGGGCTGAAGTCAGATATGACATGCTTTGGAGGTGATGGGGCTGAAGGCAGATATGACATGCTTTGGAGTTGATGGGGCTGAAAGCAAATAGTACATGCTTCATAGGTGATGGGGCTGAAGTCAGATATGACATGCTTCGGAGTTGATGGGTCTGAAGGCAGATATGACATGCTTTGGAGTTGATGGGGCTGAAAGCAAATAGTACATGCTTCATAGGTGATGGGGCTGAAGTCAGATATGACATGCTTTGGAGTTGATGGGTCTGAAGGCAGATATGACATGCTTTGGAGTTGATGGGGCTGAAGGCAGATATGACATGCTTTGGAGGTGATGGGGTTGAAGTTAGATATGACATGCTTTGGAGGTGATGGGGCTGAATGCAGATATGACATGCTTCGGAGTTGATGGGGCTGAAGGCAGATATGACATGCTTTGGAGGTGATGGGGTTGAAGTTAGATATGACATGCTTTGGAGGTGATGGGGCTGAAGGCAGATATGACATGCTTCGGAGTTGATGGGGCTGAAGGCACATATAACATGCTTTGGAGGTGATGGGACTGAAGGCAGATGTGACATGCTTCATAGGTGATGGCGCTGAAGGCAGATATTACGTGCTTCAATGGGACTGAAGTAAGATATTTCATGCTTTGGAGGTAAAGGGGCTGAAGTAAGATATTTCATGCTTCAATGGGACTGAAGTAAGATATTTCATGCTTTGGAAGTGAAGGGGCTGAAGTAAGATATTTCATGCTTCAATGGGACTGAAGTAAGATATTTCATGCTTCAATGGGACTGAAGTAAGATATTTCATGCTTCAATGGGACTGAAGTAAGATATTTCATGCTTTGGAAGTGAAGGGGCTGAAGTAAGATATGTCATGCTTCAATGGGACTGAAGTAAGATATTTCATGCTTCAATGGGACTGAAGTAAGATATTTCATGCTTCAATGGGACTGAAGTAAGATATTTCATGCTTTGGAGGTGATGGGGCTGATGTCAGAATTTCATGTTTCAGGGTTGATGGGACTATGGTAAGATATCTCATGCTAATGAAGGACTACACAATTATAGGGGCCACTTTCAGTTGTGTTGAGACAAAGAGGTGACGGGTGACACTGCTATTTCAGTAGATGCAGCAAGTAGTGATGACGAAGGAGAAGATGGTGAGACGTATGATGATGTTACATTGGAACGTCCCACACCAGGTAGAGAGTTGGTACAGAGTCTGACTAACACAGCAAACTCTGCAGCTTTTAGTTGGTGCAGTTGGCTATTTGAATAAACATCAAAATGAACATCTACATTGTTGCTACATGGAATGATTGCATACAACGGTGCACTGATGTTACAGTACAGTACACACATGTAACAGTGCAGTGACGTCACAGTACAGTACACACATGTAGCAGTGCACTGACGTCACAGTTCAGTACAAATATGTAACAGTGCACTGACGTCACAGTACAGTACACACATGTAGCAGTGCACTGACGTCACAGTACAGTACACACATGTACCAGTACACCGATGTCACAGTTCAGTACAAACGTGTCACAGAGCACCGATGTCACAGTACAGTAGACACATGTACCAGTGCACTGACTAGTCCAATACAAACATGTCACCAGCACACAGACGTCACAGTCCAGTACAAACATGTCACAGAACACAGACGTCACAGTACAGCACACACAGGTACCAGTACACTGATGTTACACTATAGTACAAACATGTCGCAGTGCACAGGTTTCGCAGTGCAGTATAAACAGATAACTGTACACAAACGTCACAGTATAGCACTGATGTCACAGTACAGTACAAGCATGTCACTGTGCATTGTACACAACAATATTACAATGCATTGTTGTCACAAGAAAATACAACAACGTAACAAGACAACAATGTAATAGTGCACTTATGCAATGCAAATGTTTAACAGTAAGCCAATGTAATAATAATAATGACTTGTTATGTGCCAATATCCTCGAAGATCTTCCTCAGTGGAGCAACAAAACACACGGATTAATCCTGTTATTGTAGAAAATGCGTGAGTGGTACAAAACAAATACGTAGTTGACAACGTGTGACAAGGTCATCTGTAGGCAAAATTACTTTGAGCAACTTTATGTCAACATTAAAGATCAGCAGCAAGTGATCCATATCAACCAAAAATAAACTTTCCAACACATATAAAACAATTATATCGGTGATATATAAAATGGCTTGAAAGTTGTAACACATGACAAAAGGAAAATGTGTTGAAAGTTGTAACACACTGATTACATCCTGAAAATAATGGTTACCTAGGTAACACAGTTGCCTAGATACATTGAGTTCACGTTTTTAATTTTTCACAAAAACAATTACTTATATGAGACCAAATCTGACTGGCTAAACGTGTAATTCTTTGTGTAACGTGTAAACTTTAAACTGATTCGGAAACATGCAATATTTGACATAATTTGACACAAAACTATGTAATTTTCTGGCCTAAAACTGTTAAATAAGAAAGCTCAGCCACCCATACCATAAAGAGTAACTGGTAATGAGAGCACTACTACAGTGGTTAGCTGCTTGCAGAGTCACAATTCATCATCTTGGCCACACGTCTAGAAGGACAGACACTATACAGTTGTGTGCACTTTCAAATTGACATGCCATTTTAAATTGTAAATTGTTCCAATTAATTAATTTTGATTTTATTTTACTATTTTATTGTCTTCTATCTTCATGTCTAGAATGAGTAAATTGATTCATATTATTTTGTATTGTAATGTCATTAATTATTTATGTATCTTTATTTACTTTATTATTTTATTAGTATTTTATTGTTGTGAATTGCTGGGTGGCTTTTGTAGTAATGTGTATGTAAGAATGTAGTGAATTTGAACAATCATGATGCAATGTAACATGGCCATCATCACTAGATACCACTTTCACTGCAGCTGTTGTTGTTGCTGCTGCTGCTGCTGCAGCTGTTGTTGTTGTTGTTGCTGCTGCTGCAGCTGCTCTACAGTTGCAACCACCTAAATATATGTAGAACCATTTTTTAAAGATTCTAATCAAATGCAGAAGTATTTAGGAAATCCATCAACAAATATTTTGAATTGTGAATACATTCAAAGTCCTGTTCTACAGTAAAAACGACTGCAGATATTTAAAATAAACATTTGTCTCAGTAAGTTTCACTGTTGTATGAAGGGTTGGCACAAAACACCAGGTCCATTGAGCGTGTAGTTTAACTCACCAAACCTGAACTGACCAAAGACTCTTCCATTTCAGCACCCCACAGCAGTGATGTCACCAGCAGCACTGGCCCCCCTCCACTGCCCAATAACCCCCCAAAGCTTCCCAACAACCCCCCACCACTGCCCAATAATCCCCCTCCAGTTGATCGACTGAACCGACGCAAGGCAGGCCCGAATGATGAGGTATGTTCCACTGGTTGATTCTACAGACTCATACATCACTCAATGAGGGTCTACTGTGTAGTTATTCACATAATAATATTGTTTTTAATTTGTGATACATGATACAATAGTTTCTACAAATGGCCGTGAACCAGTACGTCTGACTGAACAGAGATGGTTAACTAAGAACTAACACTTTCAAAAGAAAATGACTAACATATGAGATTTTGTAACTGAAAGGCTACTGTTGTTTCTCTTGTCATAAAACGTTTAACTTGGTAACATCATGTTAATATCATCTTAACATTACCTTAAAAAATATATATAATGTTAAATAAATAAATTAACTGGCGATATATATAATATATATATCGCCAGTTAATTTATTTATTTAACATTATATATATTATATATATATATATATATACAGGCATATAATATATTCACATGTATATATATTCAAAATTTTTAATTGACACTACCGACAGTGCTAAACACCATGATGCAGCATATTGGACGTGTACTATGGTGTATCGGACGTGTACTATGGTGTATTGGACGTGTACTATGGTGTATCGGATGTGTACTATGGTGTATTGGACGTGTACTATGGTGTATCGGGCGTGTACTATGGTGTATTGGACGTGTACTATGGTGTATCAGACGTGTACTATGGTGCATTGGACGTGTACTATGGTGTTTCGGACGTGTACTATGGTGCACCGCTGACATTGAAGCTCTGTGAGCACTCAACCGTGAACAATGGCGACAGTTGCAGAGGGACCTCTGCATACGATAATACAATGAGAACTCGCCGAAATAAACTATTTTATAAGCTGTAGAATTAAGACATCTTGATCATACGGACCTTTAATCATTTAGTGATATTAATTTTAATGTTCATACTAATATTAATCACTTATTTATTTAATCACTCATTTTATTTATTTATTTAAATCAGTATAACAGTCAGATTAGGAACGGCACAAGTGAAACAGATGTGATTTAGTTATGTCTGCAATGCAAAAGAGCAAATAATAATAGTATACATATGTACATAGTATGTACATGTACATGTACATATACATACACATATAATATTATATATATCTTTATACATGTAATCTCATGTCTGTAGTGAGGAAATAGTCATGTGCAATTAGGAGTTAGTCATGTGTAGTGAGGAGTTAGTCATGTGTAATGAGGAGTTAGTCATGTGTCCTGAGGAGTTAGTCATCTGTAGTGAGAAGTTAGTCATGTGTAGTGAGGAGTTAGTCATGTGTAATGAGGAGTTAGTCATGTGTAGTGAGGAGTTAGTTGTGTGTATCGAGGAGTTAGTCATGTGTAGTGAGGAGTTAGTCATGTGTAATGATGAGTTAGTCATGTGTAGTGAGGAGTTAGTCATGTGTAATGAGGAGTTAGTCATGTGTCCTGAGGAGTTAGTCATCTGTAGTGAGAAGTTAGTCATGTGTAGTGAGGAGTTAGTCATGTATAATGAGGAGTTAGTCATGTGTAGTGAGGAGTTAGTCATGTGTAGTGAGGAGTTAGTCATGTGTAATGATGAGTTAGTCATCTGTAGTGAGAAGTTAGTCATGTGTAGTGAGGAGTTAGTCATGTGTAATGAGGAGTTAGTCATGGTAATGAGGAGTTAGTCATGTGTAATGATGAATTAGTCATGTGTAGTGAGGAGTTAGTTGTGTGTAGTGAGGAGTTAGTCATGTGTAATGATGAGTTAGTCATGTGTAGTGAGGAGTTAGTCGTGTGTATCGAGGAGTTAGTCATGTGTAGTGAGGAGTTAGTCATGTGTAATGATGAGTTAGTCATGTGTAGTGAGGAGTTAGTCATGTGTAATGAGGAGTTAGTCATGTGTAGTGAGGAGTTAGTCATGTGTAGTGAGGAGTTAGTCATGTGTAGTGAGGAGTTAGTCATGTGTAGTGAGGAGTTAGTCATGTGTAGTGAGGAGTTAGTCTGTGTAATGATGATTAGTCATTGTAGTGAGAGTTAGTCTGTTATGAGGAGTTAGTCATGTGTAGTGAGGAGTTAGTCATGTGTAATGATGAATTAGTCATGTGTAGTGAGGAGTTAGTTGTGTGTATCGAGGAGTTAGTCATGTGTAGTGAGGAGTTAGTCGTGTGTAATGATGAGTTAGTCATGTGTAGTGAGGAGTTAGTCATGTGTAATGATGAGTTAGTCATGTGTAGTGAGGAGTTAGTCGTGTGTATCGAGGAGTTAGTCATGTGTAGTGAGGAGTTAGTCATGTGTAATGATGAGTTAGTCATGTGTAGTGAGGAGTTAGTCGTGTGTAATGATGAGTTAGTCATGTGTAGTGAGGAGTTAGTCATGTGTATGAGAGTTAGTCATGTGTAGTGAGGAGTTAGTCGTGTGTAATGATGAGTTAGTCATGTGTAGTGAGGAGTTAGTCGTGTGTATGAGAGTTAGTCATGTGTAGTGAGGAGTTAGTCATGTGTAATGATGAGTTAGTCATGTGTAGTGAGGAGTTAGTCGTGTGTATCGAGTAGTTAGTCATGTGTAGTGAGGAGTTAGTCGTGTGTATCGAGTAGTTAGTCATGTGTAGTGAGGAGTTAGTCATGTGTAATGATGAGTTAGTCATGTGTAGTGAGGAGTTAGTCATGTGTATTGAGTAGTTAGTCATGTGTAGTGAGGAGTTAGTCATGTGTAATGATGAGTTAGTCATGTTTAGTGAGGAGTTAGTTGTGTGTATCGAGTAGTTAGTCATGTGTAGTGAGGAGTTAGTCATGTGTAATGATGAGTTAGTCACGTGTAGTGAGGAGTTAGTCGTGTGTAGTGAGGAGTTAGTCGTGTGTAGTGAGGAGTTAGTCATGTGTAGTGAGGAGTTAGTCGTGTGTAGTGAGGAGTTAGTCGTGTGTAGTGAGGAGTTAGTCGTGTGTAGTGAGGAGTTAGTCGTGTGTAGTGAGGAGTTAGTCTGTGTAGTGAGGAGTTAGTCATGTGTAGTGAGGAGTTAGTCATGTGTAGTGAGGAGTTAGTCATGTGTAGTGAGGAGTTAGTCATGTGTAGTGAGGAGTTAGTCGTGTGTGTAGAGGGAAGGAATGATGTTTCTGATGTGTTCCTGATGTTGCTGCTGCACACAGACCTGTGGACTGAACTTTGAGGCGGAGATGACAGCCAAGTTCTCCGAGGATCATTCACAGTCATGTGTACGTGGACGGCGTGCAGCAGTGTCGGAGTCTCAAGAGTTCAGTCGCTTGTGTCACAGGGCAGTGACAATCGTCTTCTGATGTGTACAGTCGCCGCGTGACAGTCCTTGTCAGTGCCACAGTCTCCAGTCAGTGTGCTAGCGGTGACAGTGGAGTGTCACTGAGTAGTCGACATGACCCTGGAAGCAGGTTGACCAGCAGCAAGTCCAGCTGTGAGAGTGATGTCATCAAAGGATACACAGGTACCCAGGGGGGGAACATCACTCAGGTGTCAGTCTGTGCGTGCATGCGTGCGTGTGTGCGTGCATGTGTCCTACAGGTCGCTCCATCAGTCCTCTGTGTCTACAGGTCATTCCATCAGTCCTCTGTGTCCTACAGGTCGCTCCATCAGTCCTCTGTGTCCTACAGGTCATTCCATCAGTCCTCTGTGTCCTACAGGTCGCTCCATCAGTCCTCTGTGTCCTACAGGTCGCTCCATCAGTCCTCTGTGTCCTACAGGTCGCTCCATCAGTCCACTGTGTTCTCCAGGTCGCTCCATCAGTCCACTGTGTTCTCCAGGTCGCTCCATCAGTCCACTGTATTCTCCAGGTCACTCCATCAGTCCACTGTGTTCTCCAGGTCGCTCCATCAGTCCACTGTGTTCTCCAGGTCGCTCCATCAGTCCACTGTATTCTCCAGGTCGCTCCATCAGTCCATTATGTTCTCCAGGTCGCTCCATCAGTCCACTGTGTTCTCCAGGTCGCTCCATCAGTCCACTGTGTTCTCCAGGTCGCTCCATCAGTCCACTGTGTTCTCCAGGTCGCTCCATCAGTCCACTGTGTTCTCCAGGTCGCTCCATCAGTCCACTGTGTTCTCCAGGTCGCTCCATCAGTCCACTGTGTTCTCCAGGTCGCTCCATCAGTCCACTGTGTTCTCCAGGTCGCTCCATCAGTCCACTGTATTCTCCAGGTCGCTCCATCAGTCCACTGTGTTCTCCAGGTCGCTCCATCAGTCCATGTGTTCTCCAGGTCGCTCCATCAGTCCACTGTGTTCTCCAGGTCGCTCCATCAGTCCACTGTGTTCTCCAGGTCGCTCCATCAGTCCACTGTGTTCTCCAGGTCGCTCCATCAGTCCACTGTTTCTCCAGGTCGCTCCATCAGTCCACTGTGTTCTCCAGGTCGCTCCATCAGTCCACTGTATTCTCCAGGTCGCTCCATCAGTCCACTGTGTTCTCCAGGTCGCTCCATCAGTCCACTGTGTTCTCCAGGTCGCTCCATCAGTCCACTGTGTTCTCCAGGTCGCTCCATCAGTCCACTGTGTTCTCCAAGTCGCTCCATCAGTCCACTGTGTTCTCCAGGTCGCTCCATCAGTCCACTGTGTTCTCCAGGTCGCTCCATCAGTCCACTGTGTTCTCCAGGTCGCTCCATCAGTCCACTGTGTTCTCCAGGTCGCTCCATCAGTCCACTGTGTTCTCCAGGTCGCTCCATCAGTCCACTGTGTTCTCCAGGTCGCTCCATCAGTCCACTGTGTTCTCCAGGTCGCTCCATCAGTCCACTGTGTTCTCCAGGTCGCTCCATCAGTCCACTGTGTTCTCCAGGTCGCTCCATCAGTCCACTGTGTTCTCCAGGTCGCTCCATCAGTCCACTGTGTTCTCCAGGTCGCTCCATCAGTCCACTGTGTTCTCCAGGTCGCTCCATCAGTCCACTGTGTTCTCCAGGTCGCTCCATCAGTCCACTGTGTTCTCCAGGTCGCTCCATCAGTCCACTGTGTTCTCCAGGTCGCTCCATCAGTCCACTGTGTTCTCCAGGTCGCTCCATCAGTCCACTGTGTTCTCCAGGTCGCTCCATCAGTCCACTGTGTTCTCCAGGTCGCTCCATCAGTCCTCTGTGTTCTCCAGGTCGCTCCATCAGTCCTCTGTGTTCTCCAGGTCGCTCCATCAGTCCACTGTGTTCTCCAGGTCGCTCCATCAGTCCACTGTGTTCTCCAGGTCGCTCCATCAGTCCACTGTGTTCTCCAGGTCGCTCCATCAGTCCACTGTGTTCTCCAGGTCGCTCCATCAGTCCACTGTGTTCTCCAGGTCGCTCCATCAGTCCACTGTGTTCTCCAGGTCGCTCCATCAGTCCACTGTGTTCTCCAGGTCGCTCCATCAGTCCACTGTGTTCTCCAGGTCGCTCCATCAGTCCACTGTGTTCTCCAGGTCGCTCCATCAGTCCACTGTGTTCTCCAGGTCGCTCCATCAGTCCACTGTGTTCTCCAGGTCGCTCCATCAGTCCACTGTGTTCTCCAGGTCGCTCCATCAGTCCACTGTGTTCTCCAGGTCGCTCCATCAGTCCACTGTGTTCTCCAGGTCGCTCCATCAGTCCACTGTGTTCTCCAGGTCGCTCCATCAGTCCATTGTGTTCTCCAGGTCGCTCCATCAGTCCATCTGTGTTCTCCAGGTCGCTCCATCAGTCCATTGTGTTCTCCAGGTCGCTCCATCAGTCCATTGTGTTCTCCAGGTCGCTCCATCAGTCCACTGTGTTCTCCAGGTCGCTCCATCAGTCCATGTGTTCTCCAGGTCGCTCCATCAGTCCACTGTGTTCTCCAGGTCGCTCCATCAGTCCATTGTGTTCTCCAGGTCGCTCCATCAGTCCATTGTGTTCTCCAGGTCGCTCCATCAGTCCATGTGTTCTCCAGGTCGCTCCATCAGTCCATTGTGTTCTCCAGGTCGCTCCATCAGTCCATTGTGTTCTCCAGGTGCTGAGAAACCACAGGCTCCATTAGACATGGTTCCAGGCGAACTCCATCAGTCCATGTGTCAGCAGGGGGTGAGTACCAGGTATCATGAGATCCATTGAGTGTGCAGAGAACCCAAGTAACAGTGGTGGGACAGGTGCAGGGGTGGAGAACTGGAGCAGGGGGTGGAGCAGGGTGGAGAACAGAGGAGTGGAGAATAGAGGGGTGGAGAACAGAGGGGTGGAGAACAGAGGGGTTGGAGAACAGGGGGTGGAGAACAGAGGGGTGGAGCAGAGGGGTGGAGAACAGAGGGGTGGAGAACAGAGGGGTGGAGAACAGAGGGTGTGGAGAACAGAGTGGGTGGAGAACAGAGGGGTGGAGAACAGAGGGGTGGAGAAAAGGGGTGGAGAACAGAGGGTGTGGAGAAAAGGTGAGAACAGAGGGGTGGAGAACAGAGGGGTGGAGAATAGAGGGGTGGAGAACAGAGGGGTGGAGAACAGAGGGGTGGAGAACAGAGGGGTGGAGAATAGAGGGGTGGAGAACAGAGGGGTGGAGAAAGAGGGGTGGAGAACAGAGGGGTGGAGAACAGAGGTGGAGAAAGAGGGGTGGAGAAAGAGGGGTGGAGAACAGAGGGGTGGAGAATAGAGGGGTGGAGAACAGAGGGGTGGAGAATAGAGGGGTGGAGAACAGAGGGGTGGAGAATAGAGGGGTGGAGAACGAGGGGTGGAAAGAGGGTGTGGAGAATAGAGGGGTGGAGAACAGAGGGGTGGAGAATAGAGGGGTGGGGAATAGAGGGGTGGAGAACAGAGGGGTGGAGAACAGAGGGGTGGAGAATAAAGGGGTGGAGAACAGAGGGTGTGGAGAATAGAGGGGTGGAGAACAGAGGGGTGGAGAACAGAGGGTGTGGAGAATAGAGGGGTGGAGAATAGAGGGGTGGAGAACAGAGGGGTGGAGAATAGAGGGGTGGAGAATAGAGGGGTGGAGAACAGAGGGGTGGAGAACAGAGGGTGTGGAGAATAGAGGGGTGGAGAACAGAGGGTGTGGAGAATAGAGGGGTGGAGAACAGAGGGGTGGAGAACAGAGGGTGTGGAGAATAGAGGGGTGGAGAATAGAGGGGTGGAGAACAGAGGGGTGGAGAATAGAGGGGTGGAGAATAGAGGGGTGGAGAACAGAGGGGTGGAGAACAGAGGGTGTGGAGAATAGAGGGGTGGAGAACAGAGGGTGTGGAGGATTGAGAAGAAAGATATTGGAGAAAGAATGGGGGATGGAGAGGGTGAAAGGAGTGGTCGGGGGAGAGGGGAGAAAGGAGGTGAGGGAGGACAACGTAGGGGTTGTCTTGGAGAGGGAAGAAGTGAATGAGAAGTGAAGGGCCACAATGAACTGTCAGCGCCACCTAGCAGTTTGTGCAGTAACTAACACAGGTCTCATGAAGAATTATTATTGTATCGATATAAGCCAAAAGATGACATCTGTTGATGGAAATTGTATTCTTCTAATGCAGCTTCTTTGGAAACAGCAATAACAGTGACATGTCATGTGTCGTGTGTGACACAGGGAGGCGAGTGAACCTGTCAACTACTGGGTCACTGCTGCGTGATTTACCAATGTTATTATGAATAGTCATCATACTTAGAGGAACATGTCCATTGGTTTAATTCAGTGTATTAAATGGACAATAAAGTTATTCAATCATCACCGTTTATAGACACTTATTACAGTGCATAGACACTGATTAGAGTGCTGTTGTCTGTGCACAGACAGCAGGTTTGTGGCCAGAAGTTGGCTGCAGACAGTGCAGCAGCGAAGCAGAAGTTTGAGGTGGAGCTAGAGAGACTCGACTCCGAGTTGGAGGAAACGGAATGTGAACTTACCAAGTTACAGCTCCTGGCACAGGAAGTAAGTCCAACAATACATCCACCCCCACTCACATAGGTGGACTTGAGTCCAATCTATACATCCATCCCCCACTCACATTAGTGGACTTGAGTTCAATCTATACATCCATCCCCCACTCACATTAGTAGACTTGAGTCCAATCTATACATCCATCCCCCACTCACATTAGTGGACTTGAGTTCAATCTATACATCCATCCCCCACTCACATTAGTGGACTTGAGTTCAATCTATACATCCATCCCCCACTCACATTAGTGGACTTGAGTTCAATCTATACATCCATCCCCCACTCACATTAGTGGACTTGAGTCCAATCTATACATCCATCCCCCACTCACATTAGTGGACTTGAGTCCAATCTATACATCCATCCCCCACTCACATTAGTGGACTTGAGTTCAATCTATACATCCATCCCCCACTCACATTAGTAGACTTGAGTTCAATCTATACATCCATCCCCCACTCACATTAGTAGACTTGAGTCCAATCTATACATCCATCCCCCACTCACATTAGTGGACTTGAGTTCAATCTATACATCCATCCCCCACTCACATTAGTGGACTTGAGTTCAATCTATACATCCATCCCCCACTCACATTAGTGGACTTGAGTTCAATCTATACATCCATCCCCCACTCACATTAGTGGACTTGAGTTCAATCTATACATCCATCCCCCACTCACATTAGTGGACTTGAGTCCAATCTATACATCCATCCCCCACTCACATTAGTGGACTTGAGTCCAATCTATACATCCATCCCCCACTCACATTAGTGGACTTGAGTCCAATCTATACATCCATCCCCCACTCACATTAGTGGACTTGAGTTCAATCTATACATCCATCCCCCACTCACATTAGTGGACTTGAGTCCAATCTATACATCCATCCCCCACTCACATTAGTGGACTTGAGTCCAATCTATACATCCATCCCCCACTCACATTAGTGGACTTGAGTTCAATCTATACATCCATCCCCCACTCACATTAGTGGACTTGAGTTCAATCTATACATCCATCCCCCACTCACATTAGTAGACTTGAGTCCAATCTATACATCCATCCCCCACTCACATTAGTGGACTTGAGTTCAATCTATACATCCATCCCCCACTCACATTAGTGGACTTGAGTTCAATCTATACATCCATCCCCCACTCACATTAGTGGACTTGAGTTCAATCTATACATCCATCCCCCACTCACATTAGTGGACTTGAGTTCAATCTATACATCCATCCCCCACTCACATTAGTGGACTTGAGTCCAATCTATACATCCATCCCCCACTCACATTAGTGGACTTGAGTCCAATCTATACATCCATCCCCCACTCACATTAGTGGACTTGAGTTCAATCTATACATCCATCCCCCACTCACATTAGTAGACTTGAGTCCAATCTATACATCCATCCCCCACTCACATTAGTGGACTTGAGTCCAATCTATACATCCATCCCCCACTCACATTAGTGGACTTGAGTTCAATCTATACATCCATCCCCCACTCACATTAGTGGACTTGAGTTCAATCTATACATCCATCCCCCACTCACATTAGTGGACTTGAGTTCAATCTATACATCCATCCCCCACTCACATTAGTGGACTTGAGTTCAATCTATACATCCATCCCCCACTCACATTAGTGGACTTGAGTCCAATCTATACATCCATCCCCCACTCACATTAGTGGACTTGAGTCCAATCTATACATCCATCCCCCACTCACATTAGTGGACTTGAGTCCAATCTATACATCCATCCCCCACTCACATTAGTGGACTTGAGTTCAATCTATACATCCATCCCCCACTCACATTAGTGGACTTGAGTCCAATCTATACATCCATCCCCCACTCACATTAGTGGACTTGAGTCCAATCTATACATCCATCCCCCACTCACATTAGTGGACTTGAGTTCAATCTATACATCCATCCCCCACTCACATTAGTGGACTTGAGTTCAATCTATACATCCATCCCCCACTCACATTAGTAGACTTGAGTCCAATCTATACATCCATCCCCCACTCACATTAGTGGACTTGAGTTCAATCTATACATCCATCCCCCACTCACATTAGTGGACTTGAGTTCAATCTATACATCCATCCCCCACTCACATTAGTGGACTTGAGTTCAATCTATACATCCATCCCCCACTCACATTAGTGGACTTGAGTTCAATCTATACATCCATCCCCCACTCACATTAGTGGACTTGAGTCCAATCTATACATCCATCCCCCACTCACATTAGTGGACTTGAGTCCAATCTATACATCCATCCCCCACTCACATTAGTGGACTTGAGTTCAATCTATACATCCATCCCCCACTCACATTAGTGGACTTGAGTCCAATCTATACATCCATCCCCCACTCACATTAGTAGACTTGAGTCCAATCTATACATCCATCCCCCACTCACATTAGTGGACTTGAGTTCAATCTATACATCCATCCCCCACTCACATTAGTGGACTTGAGTTCAATCTATACATCCATCCCCCACTCACATTAGTGGACTTGAGTTCAATCTATACATCCATCCCCCACTCACATTAGTGGACTTGAGTCCAACAATACATCCACCCCCCCACTCACATTAGTGGACTTGAGTCCAATCTATACATATCTACAGTGTACTTCAGTCTCACAGGGTAATGCAAACTGCCATAATCTGTAAATGAATACACCAACTTTGGGGACGTCTTGTCACATCTCCCAAGTGTCAATGTCCACTTACCTGCATTGCTACAGTTTCATTTATAGAAAACTTACGCTGAAACATTTAAAACTTTCATTATTTCAACGTAATGTTGCGCCATGTCTTACAGAAGATGTAACACCTTTTGGAGGTATTGAGCCTCCCAAGTTATCCAAACCCACGGATGAATTTGTTTAGTCTAAATTTATGAACCAACTTTGTGGGCCCCTGGATAGCAGGCAAAATGTTAACTCGGTGCATGGAAATATAATTATATACGAGTCCACCAACAAACCAACAGGCAGATAAACACTGTTTTGGTAAAATAGATGTTGTTTCTGTGTCTTGCAGAAGGACCCGGCTAGAAGTCACACAGGCAACCTGAAGAAGAAGGGCAGTCCTTCCACCTCGTCTGTCACTCGCACCACCAGAGTGGTGACAACTACAGGAGCGGGCCGACGACAGAACAACAGGTCACCACAGAAGAAGCAACAGGCCGTGTCTGTCGTCAGCAGGTGTATCACAAGTAAGGTCACCACTACTGCGTCACCAACACGTCATAAAACTGACAATTTGACAACCCGAGTGGCCCGCAGTGAGCTGGCGTCAAAGAACGGTGCAGTGACGTCCAGCAGCCTTAGCAAGACACAGACTGGACCGAAGACATCCACCGTGCAACAGAAACTCAAGGTACACAACAACAGATACGCTGCTTTGTGAATTTGTTGTTCAAAGATTCAGCAGTTAGTGTTGTATTTCATCAGTGTCACATCTGGTGCCAGAGACCCAATTCTATCTTTCTGTTAGTGTCACGTCTGGCGCCAGAGACCCAATTCTATCTTTCTATTAGTGTCACGTCTGGCACCAGAGACCCAGTTCTATCTTTCTATTACTGTCACGTCTGGCACTAGAGACCCAATTCTATCTTTGTATTAGTGTCACATCTGGTGCCAGAGACCCAATTCTATCTTTCTATTAGTGTCACGTCTGGCACCAGAGACCCAGTTCTATCTTTCTATTAGTGTCACCTCTGGCGCCAGAGACCCAATTCTATCTTTCTATTAGTGTCACCTCTGGCGCCAGAGACCCAGTTCTATCTTTCTATTAGTGTCACCTCTGGCACCAGAGACCCAATTCTATCTTTCTATTAGTGTCACGTCTGGCACCAGAGACCCAGTTCTATCTTTCTATTAGTGTCACCTCTGGCACCAGAGACCCAGTTCTATCTTTCTATTAGTGTCACCTCTGGCGCCAGAGACCCAATTCTATCTTTCTATTAGTGTCACCTCTGGCGCCAGAGACCCAATTCTATCTTTCTATTAGTGTCACATCTGGTGCCAGAGACCCAATTCTATCTTTCTATTAGTGTCACGTCTGGCACCAGAGACCCAGTTCTATCTTTCTATTACTGTCACGTCTGGCACTAGAGACCCAATTCTATCTTTCTATTAGTGTCACATCTGGTGCCAGAGACCCAATTCTATCTTTCTATTAGTGTCACGTCTGGCACCAGAGACCCAGTTCTATCTTTCTATTAGTGTCACCTCTGGCGCCAGAGACCCAATTCTATCTTTCTATTAGTGTCACATCTGGTGCCAGAGACCCAATTCTATCTTTCTATTAGTGTCACGTCTGGCACCAGAGACCCAATTCTATCTTTCTATTAGTGTCACGTCTGGCACCAGAGACCCAATTCTATCTTTCTATTAGTGTCACTCTGGCACTAGAGACCCAATTCTATCTTTCTATTAGTGTCACGTCTGGCACCAGAGACCCAATTCTATCTTTCTATTAGTGTCACTCTGGCAGCAGAGACCCAATTCTATCTTTCTATTAGTGTCACAGGTAGAGACCCATCTATTCTTAGGTCAGTTGCACCAGAGACCCAGTTCTATCTTTCTATTAGTGTCACGTCTGGCACTAGAGACCCAATTCTATCTTTCTATTAGTGTCACGTCTGGTGCCAGAGACCCATTCTATCTTTCTATTAGTGTCACGTCTGGCACCAGAGACCCAGTTCTATCTTTCTATTAGTGTCACCTCTGGCGCCAGAGACCCAATTCTATCTTTCTATTAGTGTCACATCTGGTGCCAGAGACCCAATTCTATCTTTCTGTTAGTGTCACGTCTGACACCAGAGACCCAATTCTATCTTTCTATTAGTGTCACGTCTGGCGCCAGAGACCCAATTCTATCTTTCTATTAGTGTCACGTCTGGCACTAGAGACCCAATTCTATCTTTCTATTAGTGTCACGTCTGGCACTAGAGACCCAATTCTATCTTTCTGTTAGTGTCACGTCTGGCACTAGAGACCCAATTCTATCTTTCTGTTAGTGTCACGTCTGGCACCAGAGACCCAATTCTATCTTTCTATTAGTGTCACGTCTTGCCCAGAGACCCAGTTCTGATCTTTCATTAGTTCAGTCTGGCCCAGAGACCCATTCTATCTTTCTATTAGTGTCAGTCTGGCACCAGAGACCCAGTTCTATCTTTCTATTAGTGTCACGTCTGACACCAGAGACCCAATTCTAGCTTTCTATTAGTGTCACGTCTGTCACCAGAGACCCAATTCTATCTTTCTATTAGTGTCACGTCTGGCACCAGAGACCCAGTTCTATCTTTCTATTAGTGTCACGTCTGGCACCAGAGACCCAATTCTATCTTTCTATTACTGTCACGTCTGGCACCAGAGACCCAGATTCTATCTTTCTATTAGTGTCAGCTCTGGTCACAGAGACCCAATTCTATCTTTCTGTTAGTGTCACGTCTGGCACTAGAGACCCAGTTTCTATCTTTCAGGGGTGTTAGTGTCACTCTGGCACAGATGACCCAATTTATCTTTCTTTTTAGGTATGTCTTGCCAGAGACCAGTTCTGTTTTCTGTTAGTGTCATGTCTGGCAGCCAGAGACCATTTAGTCTTTCTGTTAGTGTCAGTCTGGCCCAGAGACCCAGTTTATCTTCTATTACATTTTCACGTACTGCACTCAGAGAAATTCTAGCTTTCTATTATGTCACCTTGACCAGAGACCAATTTAGCTTTTTATAAGTTTTTCAGTCTGCACCAGAGACCAGTTGTATCTTTCTTAAATAAGTTTTTCACGTACTGGCACTTAGAGAAATTGTTATAGTTTATGCTTAGTGTCACGTCTGGCACCAGAGACCCAATTCTATCTTTCTATTAGTGTCATGCCTGGTCCTAGAGACATCCAATTCTATATTTCTATTAGTGTCATGCCTGGCACTAGAGAGATCCAGTTGTAACCATCCCTTTCCAGGGGTGTTTTATCTGTTATTGGTGAGGGTGGTAATGTTATGCTTAGAGTAAGTTGTTGAGGTAGTGCTATGCTTAGAGTAAGTTGTTGAGGTAGTGTTATGCTTAGAGTAAGTTGTTAAGGTAGTGTTATGCTTAGAGTAAGTTGTTGAGGTAGTGTTATGCTTAGAGTAAGTTGTTGAGGTAGTGTTATGCTTAGAGTAAGTTGTTGAGGTAGTGTTATGCTTAGAGTAAGTTGTTGAGGTAGTGTTATGCTTAGAGTAAGTTGTTGAGGTAGTGTTATGCTTAGAGTAAGTTGTTAAGGTAGTGTTATGCTTAGAGTAAGTTGTTGAGGTAGTGTTATGCTTAGAGTAAGTTGTTGAGGTAGTGTTATGCTTAGAGTAAGTTGTTAAGGTAGTGTTATGCTTAGAGTAAGTTGTTGAGGTAGTGTTATGCTTAGAGTAAGTTGTTGAGGAAAGTGTTATGCTTAGAGTAAGTTGTTAAGGTAGTGTTATGCTTAGAGTAAGTTGTTGAGGTAGTGTTATGCTTAGAGTAAGTTGTTAAGGTAGTGTTATGCTTAGAGTAAGTTGTTGAGGTAGTGTTATGCTTAGAGTAAGTTGTTGAGGTAGTGTTATGCTTAGAGTAAGTTGTTGAGGTAGTGTTATGCTTAGAGTACATTGTTGAGGTAGTGTTATGCTTAGAGTAAGTTGTTAAGGTAGTGTTATGCTTAGAGTAAGTTGTTGAGGTAGTGTTATGCTTAGAGTACATTGTTGAGGTAGTGTTATGCTTAGAGTAAGTTGTTAAGGTAGTGTTATGCTTAGAGTAAGTTGTTGAGGTAGTGTTATGCTTAGAGTAAGTTGTTGAGGTAGTGTTATGCTTAGAGTACATTGTTGAGGTAGTGTTATGCTTAGAGTAAGTTGTTAAGGTAGTGTTATGCTTAGAGTAAGTTGTTGAGGTAGTGTTATGCTTAGAGTACATTGTTAAGGTAGTGTTATGCTTAGAGTACATTGTTGAGGTAGTGTTATGCTTAGAGTACATTGTTAAGGTAGTGTTATGCTTAGAGTACATTGTTGAGGTAGTGTTATGAGAAGTCAGAGAGATTAGCGACGCACAACTCAGTCTTCATGTTTTCTCAATGTCTGTTCACATTGTTTGTTCTACTCAAGTCTGTGGTTATCTTTTGTTGCAGTTGTGGGAGTCCATTTCAGACTCGACCTCTACCTGTTGACCAGGTTGTGACCTTGAGATCATGCGACCTTGAAATCTGGCTACATTCTATGCGATTGCAATCTGTATTATAGGGCATCTGTTGGTCAGTAGCGCATTTTTGTGTAGCTGATACATTTATCGTGCATATCCAAGAAAATATAAAAGCTGCTAGTAACACCATGGTAAGCTACAGTATTTTATTTGCATTTTTATATACACTGTACATGTTTCTTTTATTATATGGCTTTTGTTCTCCTGTGCAATTGGGGGGTCGGGGGGGGGGGGTGCCGGTGGCTGTAGCCAGTAGCTGCTGTCAGGTGGGTGTTTGGGAATGTGTTCATATCCTGTGTTTGTATGTGTTTGTTGTATTTTGTATCGTCTTGTATATTTGGTGAAACAAGCATATTTGTGTGGTCACCTCATTGTACACTGTATGGTCAGTTCCATGTCCACTCTGTGGTCAAACATAATGATATGTCCAAATCAATTACTTTCATCAACACTGATCTGTTTTAAAATGTACTCCAATTGGCTGGTGTCATAGTGACACATTTACTCCAACCAAGTCACTGGCTGGTGTCATAGTGACACATTTACTCCAACCAAGTCACTGGCTGGTGTCATAGTGACACATTTACTCCAACCAAGTCACTGCATGGTGTCATAGTGACACATTTACTCCAACCATGTCACTGGCTGGTGTCATGGTGACACATTTACTCCAACCATGTCACTGGCTGATGTCATGGTGACACATTTACTCCAACCACGTCACTGGCTGGTGTCATAGTGACACATTTACTCCAACCAAGTCACTGGCTGGTGTCATAGTGACACATTTACTCCAACCACATCACTGGCTGGTGTCATGGTGACACATTTACTCCAACCACGTCACTGGCTGGTGTCATGGTGACACATTTACTCCAACCAATTCACTGACTGGTGTCATAGTGACACATTTACTCCAACCACGTCACTGGCTGGTGTCATAGTGACACATTTACTCCAACCATGTCACTGGCTGATGTCATGGTGATACATTTACTCCAACCACATCACTGGCTGGTGTCATGGTGACACATTTACTCCAACCACGTCACTGGCTGGTGTCATAGTGATACATTTACTCCAACCATGTCACTGGCTGGTGTCATGGTGACACATTTACTCCAACCAAGTCACTGACTGGTGTCATGGTGACACATTTACTCCAACCATGTCACTGGCTGGTGTCATGGTGACACATTTACTCCAACCACGTCACTGGCAGGTGTCATGGTGACACATTTACTCTAACCAAGTCACTGACTGGTGTCATAGTGACATATTTACTCTAAACACGTCACTGGCTGGTGTCATGGTGACACATTTACTCCAACCATGTCACTGGCTGGTGTCATGGTGACACATTTACTCCAACCAAGTCACTGGCTGGTGTCATGGTGACACATTTACTCCAACCAAGTCACTGGCTGGTGTCATAGTGACACATTTACTCCAACTACATCACTGGCTGGTGTCATAGTGACACATTTGCTCCAACCATATCACTGGCTAGTGTCATGGTGACACATTTACTCCAACCATGTCACTGGCTGGTGTCATGGTGACACATTTATTCCAACCACATCACTGGCTGGTGTCATAGTGACACATTTACTCCAACCATGTCACTGGCTGGTGTCATGGTGACATAACTTGGGTGTGTCATGACACTTGACATAAGACCTGGTCTTTATCATGACATAGGACCTGGTCCTACTTTTGCCGTGTCACTATCATGACACTTGACCTAAAACCTGGTCTTCATCTTGACAGAAGACCTGGTCCTACTCTTGCCGTGTCACTATCATGACAGTTGACCTAAAACCTGGTCTTCGTGTTGACAGAGGACCTGGTCCTACTCTTGCCGTGTCACTATCATGACAGTTGACCTAAAACCTGGTCTTCGTCTTGACAGAGGACCTGGTCCTACTCTTGCCGTGTCACTATCATGACACTTGACATAAAACCTGGTCTTCGTTTTGACAGAGGACCTGGTCCTACTCTTGCCATGTCACTATAATGACACGACCTAAAACCTGGTCTTCATCTTGACAGAGGACCTGGTCCTACTCTTGCCGTGTCACTATCATGACACTTGACATAAAACCTGGTCTTTATCTTGCCATGTCATCATCTTGCAGTGTCACTTGTGTTAACATTTGACTTTGGGTCCTCCCAAAGTCAAATGTTAACACAAGTGTCTCCTTTTCAGCATAGTTCAGATGACAGCCAGGTTCATCTCTATATGGTGCCTTGTCATGTGACAGTGTCACTGATGCACAGCCTTCGATGTGACAACCACTGCCATTGCTATACACTGTTTCGTCATCTGACAATCTGTGACGCTTCCTATTGTAAAAATATTACACATTTTAAATATTTTACATTTAACTTTATTTTATAATGGAACAATATGGCTTAACTGTGTGAATATCTACCTGTGACTCCAGACTATATTTGTTGAGGGGCTAGCATTGATTACTTGTATAAAATCATACTAAAACATTCTACATCATTTAATGTTGGAAAATATTTTACAATACTCTAGTACTGCTACAGACAGCCAGACCTGGCGAGTATACAATGTAGTGTTGTGAGAGACACGCACTTGGAACACTTGTGGAAATAAATCATTGTTATATTCACAGAATCTACACTGTGGAAAATTGTTGAAATGTTAACTGTAAAAAAGCTAAAGCTGTTTTATAAAGAAATCATAAATGTTGTGCCGACATTGCTTGTGCACAATACGGCCGTGTGCCAGACAGCAGATTGTGACAATGTAGGAACTGTGACGATGTAGAGACCATGATGATGTATGTTCCGTGACGACATAGGTACCGTGATGATATAGAGAGCATGATGACTTAAGAACCGTGACAATTTAGGGACCGTGATGACATAGGTACAGTGACGACAAAGGGGCTGTGACGACGTAGGAACCATGACAATGTAGGGACTAAGGACGTAGGATCTGTGCTGCTGTAGCTGCTGTTTTCTGATGTCCATAATGATATGAGATTTGTAAGGAAACTAAGCAACACGTTCAAATGAAGGTGCATTGGCATTTATTTTAGTGTCACATTATTTTGTATATGTTACATTATTTTGTTACATCTTAATTTCACTGTATCTGCAACAATGTTTGTGGCAATAAAATAACATTCTAACACACCACATGTCTAGTTCTGTAGAAACAAGCACAGTTTGTGTAAAAGAAGACATTTATTGGAAGTATCACCATCTACACTCTGTCCCACTTTCCTTCCAGTGCTGCTATTATGTCGTTTGTAAAACCATTCCTTGGTCCACTTGTAGAGTGTCTCTGTCTGTCCTTGTCCTTGGCCCGGCCATCAGAATGGTTACATTGTCAGTGTACTCATTTCTCTCTTCACTCCCTGCCATCTGAAATACACCTTAAACATGTATACATATACTTGTACTCATTTCTCTCTTCACTCCCTGCCATCTGAAATACACCTTTAAACATGTATACATATACTTGTACTCATTTCTCTCTTCACTCCCTGCCATCTGAAATACACCTTTAAACATGTATACATATACTTGTACTCATTTCTCTCTTCACTCCCTGCCATCTGAAATACACCTTTAAACATGTATACATATACTTGTACTCATTTCTCTCTTCACTCCCTGCCATCTGAAATACACCTTTAAACATGTATACATATACTTGTACTCATTTCTCTCTTCACTCCCTGCCATCTGAAATACACCTTAAACATGTATACATATACTTGTACTCATTTCTCTCTTCACTCCCTGCCATCTGAAATACACCTTTAAACATGTATACATATACTTGTACTCATTTCTCTCTTCACTCCCTGCCATCTGAAATACACCTTTAAACATGTATACATATACTTGTACTCATTTCTCTCTTCACTCCCTGCCATCTGAAATACACCTTTAAACATGTATACATATACTTGTACTCATTTCTCTCTTCACTCCCTGCCATCTGAAATACACCTTTAAACATGTATACATATACTTGTACTCATTTCTCTCTTCACTCCCTGCCATCTGAAATACACCTTTAAACATGTATACATATACTTGTACTCATTTCTCTCTTCACTCCCTGCCATCTGAAATACACCTTTAAACATGTATACATATACTTGTACTCATTTCTCTCTTCACTCCCTGCCATCTGAAATACACCTTTAAACATGTATACATATACTTGTACTCATTTCTCTCTTCACTCCCTGCCATCTGAAATACACATTTAAACATGTATACATATACTTGTACTCATTTCTCTCTTCTCTCCCTGCCATCTGAAACAAACCTTTAAACATATATACATATACTTGTACTCATTTCTCTCTTCACTCCCTGCCATCTGAAATAAACCTTTAAACATGTATACATATACTTGTACTCATTTCTCTCTTCTCTCCCTGCCATCTGAAATACACCTTTAAACATGTATACATATACTTGTACTCATTTCTCTCTTCACTCCCTGCCATCTGAAATACACCTTTAAACATGTATACATATACTTGTACTCATTTCTCTCTTCACTCCCTGCCATCTGAAATACACCTTTAAACATGTATACATATACTTGTACTCATTTCTCTCTTCTCTCCCTGCCATCTGAAATACACCTTTAAACATGTATACATATACTTGTACTCATTTCTCTCTTCTCTCCCTGCCATCTGAAATACACCTTTAAACATGTATACATATACTTGTACTCATTTCTCTCTTCACTCCCTGCCATCTGAAATAAACTTTTAAACATGTATACATATACTTGTACTCATTTCTCTCTTCTCTCCCTGCCATCTGAAATACACCTTTAAACATATATACATATACTTGTACTCATTTCTCTCTTCACTCCCTGCCATCTGAAATACACCTTTAAACATATATATACATATACTTGTACTCATTTCTCTCTTCTCTCCCTGCCATCTGAAATACACCTTTAAACATGTATACATATACTTGTACTCATTTCTCTCTTCTCTCCCTGCCATCTGAAATACACTTTTAAACATTTTATACATATACTTGTACTCATTTCTCTCTTCTCTCCCTGCCATCTGAAATACACCTTTAAACATATATACATATACTTGTACTCATTTCTCTCTTCACTCCCTGCCATCTGAAATACACCTTTAAACATATATACATATACTTGTACTCATTTCTCTCTTCTCTCCCTGCCATCTGAAACAAACCTTTAAACATGTATACATATACTTGTACTCATTTCTCTCTTCTCTCCCTGCCATCTGAAATACACCTTTAAACATGTATACATATACTTGTACTCATTTCTCTCTTCACTCCCTGCCATCTGAAATACACCTTTAAACATGTATACATATACTTGTTCAAAGAGCACAAATGGCTTAAGAGAAGTTGAAATGGTATTCCACTGGACAAGTCAGTCCAGGTGTAGTGTTTTGAGCAGACATAAGGAGTGGATTTTGCACAGTATAAGAACTATAATAATGATATAAACTGTGGTGATTACAAACCTTGATGTCCTTGAAAGCCGGATGTGGTGCAATCAATGGCTGTGGGCAATAGATGTCACATAGAAGCAACCATACGGTGTCTGGATCAATTATCTGAAGTTCCTCAAAGGTCTGTAGGCTGGCCTGCAATATAACAGCAAGGCATTGATCCACTGTACATGAGTTGATACTATTAGTCTGTATATTTCAATGTAAATTAAATTGTGCAAAAAGTTATAAAACAGGACAAAGAAATACGAAGCAGACGGCTCTTGTACGACACAAGTCTCTGATCTACCTGTGCATGTGCACTGCCTACCTGCTGTAGGTGGGTGGGTTGTCTACTGCTGAGGTACGGAATACATGTCGCAGCAAGTCGCCCCGTGTCACTTTGATGTAGACCCAACTACAACATGACAAATGATACACTGTCCACCTGTACATGACAAGTGATACACTGTCCACCTGTACATGACAAGTGATACACTGTCCACCTGTACATGACAAGTGATACACTGTCCACCTGGATACACTGTCCACCTGTACATGACAAGTGATACACAGTTCACCTGCACATGACAAGTGATACACTGTCCACCTGTACATGACAAGTGATACACTGTCCACCTGTACATGACCATTGATACACTGTCCACTTGTACATGACAAGTGATACACTGTCCACCTGTACCTGACAAATGATACACTGCCCACCTGTCCATTACAAGTGATACACTGCTCACCTGCACATGACAATTGATACACTGTCCACCTGTACATGACAAGTGATACACTGTCCACCTGTACATGACAAGTGATACACTGTCCACCTGCATATGACAAATGATGCACTGTTCACCTGTACATGACAAATGATACACTGTTCACCTGTACATGACAAGTGATACACTGTCCACCTGTACATTACAAGTGATACACTGTCTACCTGTACATGACAAATGATACACTGTCCACCTGTACATGACAAATGATACACTGTCCACCTGCACATGACAATTGATACACTGTCCTCCTGTACATGACCATTGATACACTGTCCACCTGTACATGACAAGTGATACACTGTCCACCTGTACATGACAAGTGATACACTGTCCACCTGTACATGACAAGTGATACACTGTTCACCTGCATATGACAAGTGATACACTGTCCACCTGTACATGACAAGTGATACACTGTTCACCTGCATATGACAAGTGATACACTGTTCACCTGTACATGACAAGTGATACACTGTTCACCTGTACATGACAAGTGATACACTGTCCACCTGCATATGACAAATGATGCACTGTTCACCTGTACATGACAAGTGATACACTGTCCACCTGTACATGACAAATGATACACTGTCCACCTGCACATGACAAATGATCACTGTCCACCTGTATATAACAAGTGATACACTGTCAACCTGTACATGACAAATGATACACTGTTCACCTGTACATGACAAGTGATACACTGTTCACCTGCACATGACAAATGATACACTGTCCACCTGCACATGACAAGTGATCAATGTCCACCTGTATATAACAAGTGATACACTGTCAACCTGTACATGACAAATGATCCTGTTCACCTGCACATGACAAATGATACACTGTCCACCTGCACATGACAAATGATCACTGTCCACCTGTATATAACAAGTGATACACTGTCAACCTGTACATGACAAATGATACACTGTTCACCTGTACATGACAAGTGATACACTGTCAACCTGTACATAACAAGTAATACATTGTCTACCTGTACATGACAAATGATACACTGTCCACCTGTACATGACAAATGATACACTGTCCACCTGTACATAACAAGTGATACACTATCCACCTGCACATAACAAGTGATACACTGTCAACCTGCTTGTATTAACACAATCACCTGCTAATATGCTACATTAATGTATAATCCTATTCATTCACAGTGCATTGTGAACATTAATACTTTCTATGCAGTATTAATTCAGTGATATTTCTCCGTTCTCCAATCCTCCTCCTCAGTTGAATAATTTACAATGCTTTAGTTTGTTTGTGTGGCTTTTTATATTTAGTCCCTCACACCCAAAAGTGTCCCTCACCGTTCTGCAGAGTTCTCCAACCCCCTGCAACATGCAGCACTGCAGTCGACTGGCCACAGTGAAGCGATAGGACGGCCCGACTGTCACACTGAAACATCAACATTCATGACGAGATGCAGCAGCCTGACCCTGATACTAAAACAACAACATTCATGAAGATATACAACAGCCTGACCGTGATACTAAAACAACAACATTCATGAAGATATACAACAGCCTGACCGTGATACTAAAACAACAACATTCATGAAGAGATACAACAGCCTGACCGTGATACTAAAACAACAACATTCATGAAGAGATACACAGTCTGACCCACATGCTGAAACATCAATATGAAGACATAAGGCAGCTTAGATGTGAATGGTACCTGCCGTTTCAAAGTGATACTTTCTCACTCAGACATACAAGAATAATTTCATGTCACACCTGTGCACAAGAATGCAATAGTAACTTACGAAACCATACTGTTGGCTGTGATAAAGTTAACGATGGAACATACACATATTATTAAATAATTACACATTACCCATCTCTCTCAACACTAAAGCAAAACTAAATACATACTATTTAATTTTCAACAACATAATACCTCTGGTACAAAATTATGAAAACGTCTAAAACATTGTCTATCTGTTAATAACAATGTATAATTCATTAATTGTGCCACACCTTAACTACAGCATTTATTCATGGGGTTTGAAACTGTAATGTAAATGACTTTTTTAATTGCAGAAAAGGCCAATCCAAATGATTTTATTCCTATCTTTATCTCCCGGCAGACATATTTTTTCTGTATTAATTTTACCTATTTTTGTAGTTGTTTCCATCAAATAAAGATGTTCCAGGACCCTACTTACCTGTGAACAAGAGTGAGTTTACCTCACATTCACAGGTGCACAATAATTATAGTACCCCACTCACCTTTGTACAAACATTTTCTTCCTTACAAAGGCTCACATTCACCTGCTTACAAGTGATCTTACCTCACTCTCACCTGCTTACAAGTGATCTTACCTCACTCTCACCTGCTTACAAAAGTGATCTTACCTCACTCTCACCTGCTTACAAAAGTGATCTTACCTCACTCTCACCTGCTTACAAAAGTGATCTTACCTCACTCTCACCTGCTTACAAAAGTGATCTTACCTCACTCTCACCTGCTTACAAAAGTGATCTTACCTCACTCTCACTTGCTTACAAAAGTGATTTTACCTCACTCTCACCCGCTTACAAAAGTGATCTTACCTCACTCTCACCTGTTTACAAAAGTGATCTTACCTCACTCTCACCTATTTACATAAGTGATCTTACCTCACTCTCACCTGCTTACAAAAGTGATCTTACCTCACTCTCACCTGCTTACAAAAGTGATTTTACCTCACTCTCACCCGCTTACAAAAGTGATCTTACCTCACTCTCACCTGTTTACAAAAGTGATCTTACCTCACTCTCACCTGTTTACAAAAGTGATCTTACCTCACTCTCACCTGCTTACAAAAGTGATGTTACCTCACTCTCACCACTTACAAAAGTGATCTTACCTCACTCTCACCTGCTTACAAAAGTGATCTTACCTCACTCTCACCTGCTTACAAAAGTGATCTTACTTCACTCTCAACAGTTTACAAAAGTAATCTTATCTCACTCTCACCGTGTTCAAAAGTGATCTTACCTCACTCTCACCTGCTTACAAAAGTGATCTTACCTCACTCTCACCTGCTTACAAAAGTGATGTTACCTCACTCTCACCTGCTTACAAAAGTGATCTTACCTCACTCTCACCTGCTTACAAAAGTGATTTTACCTCACTCTCACCCGCTTAAAAGTGATCTTACCTCACTCTCACCTGCTTACAAAAGTGATCTTACCTCACTCTCACCTGCTTACAAAAGTGATCTTACCTCACTCTCACCCGCTTACAAAAGTGATCTTACCTCACTCTCACCTGCTTACAAAAGTGATGTTACCTCACTCTCACCTGCTTACAAAAGTGATCTTACCTCACTCTCACCTGCTTACAAAAGTGATTTTACCTCACTCTCACCCGCTTACAAGTGATCTTACCTCACTCTCACCTGCTTACAAAAGTGATCTTACCTCACTCTCACCTGCTTACAAAAGTGATCTTACCTCACTCTCACCTGCTTACAAAAGTGATCTTACCTCACTCTCACCCGCTTACAAAAGTGATCTTACCTCACTCTCACCTGCTTACAAAAGTGATCTTACCTCACTCTCACCTGTTTACAAAAGTGATCTTACCTCACTCTCACCTGTTTACAAAAGTGATCTTACCTCACTCTCACCTGCTTACAAAAGTGATGTTACCTCACTCTCACCCGCTTACAAAAGTGATCTCACCTCACTCTCACCTGTTTACAAAAGTGATCTTACCTCACTCTCACCTATTTACAAAAGTGATCTTACCTCACTCTCACCTGCTTACAAAAGTGATGTTACCTCACTCTCACCCGCTTACAAAAGTAATCTTATCTCACTCTCACCAGTGTTCAAAAGTGATCTTACCTCACTCTCACCCGCTTGCAAAAGTGATCTTACTTCACTCTCAACAGTTTACAAAAGTAATCTTATCTCACTCTCACCAGTGCTCAAAAGTGATCTTACCTCACTCTCACCCGCTTACAAAAGTGATCTTACCTCACTCTCACCTGCTTACAAGTGATCTTACCTCACTCTCACCTGCTTACAAAAGTGATCTTACCTCACTCTCACCTGCTTACAAGTGATCTTACCTCACTCTCACCTGCTTACAAAAGTGATCTTACCTCACTCTCACCTGCTTACAAAAGTGATCTTACCTCACTCTCACCTGCTTACAAAAGTGATCTTACCTCACTCTCACTTGCTTACAAAAGTGATTTTACCTCACTCTCACCCCTTACAAAAGTGATCTTACCTCACTCTCACCTGTTTACAAAAGTGATCTTACCTCACTCTCACCCGCTTACAAAAGTGATCTTACTTCACTCTCAACAGTTTACAAAAGTAATCTTATCTCACTCTCACCAGTGCTCAAAAGTGATCTTACCTCACTCTCACCCGCTTACAAAAGTGATGTTACCTCACTCTCACCTGCTTACAAAAGTGATGTTACCTCACTCTCACCTGCTTACAAAAGTGATCTTACCTCACTCTCACCTGCTTACAAAAGTGATTTTACCTTACCCAAAATGATCTTACCTCACTCTCACCTGCTTACAAAAGTGATCTTACCTCACTCTCACCTGTTTACAAAAGTGATCTTACCTCACTCTCACCGCTTACAAAAGTGATCTTACCTCACTCTCACCTGCTTACAAAAGTGATTTACCTCACTCTCACCTGCTTACAAAAGTGATCTTACCTCACTCTCACTGCTTACAAAAGTGATTTTACCTCACTCTCACCCGCTTACAAGTGATCTTACCTCACTCTCACCTTTACAAAAGTGATCTTACCTCACTCTCACCTGCTTACAAAAGTGATCTTACCTCACTCTCACCTGCTTACAAAAGTGATTTTACCTCACTCTCACCCGCTTACAAAGTGATCTTACCTCACTCTCACCTGTTACAAAAGTGATCTTACCTCATCTCACCTGTTTACAAAAGTGATCTTACCTCACTCTCACCTGTTACAAAAGTGATCTTACCTCACTCTCACCTGCTTACAAAAGTGATGTTACCTCACTCTCACCCGCTTACAAAAGTGATCTTACCTCACTCTCACCTGTTTACAAAAGTGATCTTACCTCACTCTCACCCGCTTACAAAAGTGATCTTACCTCACTCTCACCTGCTTACAAAAGTGATCTTACTCACTCTCACCAGTTACAAAAGTGATCTTATCTCACTCTCACCGTTCAAAAGTGATCTTACCTCACTCTCACCTGCTTCAAAAGTGATCTTACCTCACTCTCACCGCTTACAAAAGTGATCTTACCTCACTCTCACCTGCTTACAAAAGTGATCTTACCTCACTCTCACCCGCTTACAAAAGTGATCTTACCTCACTCTCACCTGCTTACAAAAGTGATCTTACCTCACTCTCACCTGCTTACAAAAGTGATCTTACCTCACTCTCACCGCTTACAAAAGTGATCTTACCTCACTCTCACCTGCTTACAAAAGTGATCTTACCTCACTCTCACCTGCTTACAAAAGTATCTTACCTCACTCTCACCTGCTTCAAAAGTGATCTTACCTCACTCTCACCCGCTTACAAAGTGATCTTACCTCACTCTCACCTGCTTACAAAAGTGATGTTACCTCACTCTCACCTGCTTACAAAAGTGATCTTACCTCACTCTCACCTGCTTACAAAAGTGATTTTACCTCACTCTCACCCGCTTACAAGTGATCTTACCTCACTCTCACCTGCTTACAAAAGTGATCTTACCTCACTCTCACCTGTTACAAAAGTGATCTTACCTCACTCTCACCGTTTACAAAAGTGATCTTACCTCACTCTCACCTGCTTACAAAAGTGATGTTACCTCACTCTCACCCGCTTACAAAAGTGATCTACCTCACTCTCACCTGTTTACAAAAGTGATCTTACCTCACTCTCACCTGTTACAAAAGTGATCTTACCTCACTCTCACCTGCTTACAAAAGTGATGTTACCTCACTCTCACCCGCTTACAAAAGTAATCTTACTCACTCTCACCTGTTCAAAAGTGATCTTACCTCACTCTCACCCGCTTACAAAAGTGATCTTACTTCACTCTCACCGTTACAAAAGTGATCTTACCTCACTCTCACCTGTTCAAAAGTGATCTTACCTCACTCTCACCTGCTTACAAAAGTGATCTTACCTCACTCTCACCTGCTTACAAAAGTGATGTTACCTCACTCTCACTGCAAAAAGTTCTTACCTCACTCCTGCCCCGCTTACAAAAGTGATCTTACCTCACTCTCACCCGTTGCAAAAGTGATCTTCCCCACATCACCTGCTTACAAAAGTGATCTTACCTCACTCTCACCTGTTACAAAAGTGATCCCTCACTCTACGCCTGTTGACAAAAGTGATCTTACCTCACCTCCCTGCTTACAAAAGTGATGTTACTTTCCTTTTTCAACTGCTTTGCAAAAGTAATCTTACCTCACTCTCACGTTACAAAAGTGTTACCTCACTCTCCTGCTTACAAGTGATCTTCCTCACTCACCTGTTCAAAAGGGGATCTTACCTCACTCTCCCTGCTTCAAAAGATCTTCCCCACTCTCCTGCTTCAAAAGGTGATTCTTGTGTAACTCTCACAGTCCTGTTACTAAGTGATCCATCACTCACCTGTTGACAAAAGTAATCTGCTCACTCTACCCCGTTGAAAAGACGTTCACCCCTCTCCCCGGTTCTAGGGTGGCCTTACCCCCTCTGTGGAAACAGATGTCACATGTCCTGTTAGGGTCCAGTTCTGCCTGTTGGAAACAGGGTCTCACTGTCCTGGTTTAGGGTGGCCAGTTACTGCCTGTGTGGAAACAGACGTCACATGTCCTGGTTCTAGAGGGGGCCAGTTACTGCCTGTTGAAACAGATCGTCACATGTCCTGGTTCTAGGGTGGCCAGTTACTGCCTGTGTGGAAACAGATGTCACATGTCCTGGTTCTAGGGTGGCCAGTTACTGCCTGTGTGGAAACAGACGTCACATGTCCTGGTTCTAGGGTGGCCAGTTACTGCCTGTGTGGAAACAGACGTCACATGTCCTGGTTCTAGGGTGGCCATACTGCCTGGTAAACAGACGTCACAGTCCTGGTTCTAGGGTGGCCAGTTACTGCCTGTGTGGAAACAGACGTCACATGTCCTGGTTCTAGGGTGGCCAGTTACTGCCTGTGTGGAAACAGATGTCACATGTCCTGGTTCTAGGGTGGCCAGTTACTGCCTGTGTGGAAACAGACGTCACATGTCCTGGTTCTAGGGTGGCCAGTTACTGCCTGTGTGGAAACAGACGTCACATGTCCTGGTTCTAGGGTGGCCAGTTACTGCCTGTGTGGAAACAGACGTCACATGTCCTGGTTCTAGGGTGGCCAGTTACTGCCTGTGTGGAAACAGACGTCACATGTCCTGGTTCTAGGGTGGCCAGTTACTGCCTGTGTGGAAACAGAACGTCACATGTCCTGGTTCTAGGGTGGCCAGTTACTGCCTGTGTGGAAACAGATGTCACATGTCCTGGTTCTAGGGTGGCCAGTTACTGCCTGTGTGGAAACAGACGTCACATGTCCTGGTTCTAGGGTGGCCAGTTACTGCCTGTGTGGAAACAGACGTCACATGTCCTGGTTCTAGGGTGGCCAGTTACTGCCTGTGTGGAAACAGACGTCACATGTCCTGGTTCTAGGGTGGCCAGTTACTGCCTGTGTGGAAACAGACGTCACATGTCCTGGTTCTAGGGTGGCCAGTTACTGCCTGTGTGGAAACAGACGTCACATGTCCTGGTTCTAGGGTGGCCAGTTACTGCCTGTGTGGAAACAGACGTCACATGTCCTGGTTCTAGGGTGGCCAGTTACTGCCTGTGTGGAAACAGATGTCACATGTCCTGGTTCTAGGGTGGCCAGTTACTGCCTGTGTGGAAACAGATGTCACATGTCCTGGTTCTAGGGTGGCCAGTTACTGCCTGTGTGGAAACAGATGTCACATGTCCTGGTTCTAGGGTGGCCAGTTACTGCCTGTGTGGAAACAGATGTCACATGTCCTGGTTCTAGGGTGGCCAGTTACTGCCTGTGTGGAAACAGATGTCACATGTCCTGGTTCTAGGGTGGCCAGTTACTGCCTGTGTGGAAACAGATGTCACATGTCCTGGTTCTAGGGTGGCCAGTTACTGCCTGTGTGGAAACAGATGTCACATGTCCTGGTTCTAGGGTGGCCAGTTACTGCCTGTGTGCAGAGACACTAATTATTCGGAGGTATTTGTTGTTAAACTCATTCATGGTGCTAGCACCAACACAGGCAGCTCATAATATGTTCTGTTATTTACACTTCTTTGTTAGAATGACTACTTTCTCACATCTAATCTGCATTGTTCCTTCACCAATGTCACTTCATGTCCGCCAGCCCTTGTGGCCTTCTTAACTGAGCAAACATATTTCTATTTCCAAAGCCATCGAATATCTTAAAATATTCTACCCAATCATCTCATCATCTTTAGTCTTACTTAAACTACAACCTTTTAGGCATGTTTCAAAACTAACATCTTTAATTTCTGGAATCATTTTAACTGCTTTCTTGTTCACGGTTTCTACCATATTGACGTTCTCCTCATGACACATCCATGTCTACCGTCAGTGTCTCATGACACATCCATGTCTACCGTCAGTGTCTCATGACATATCCATGTCTACAGTCAGTGTCTTATGATACATCCATGTCTACCGTCAGTGTCTCATGACACATCCATGTCTACCGTCAGTGTCTCATGACACAGCCATGTCAACCATCAGTGTCTCATGACACATCCATGTCTACCGTCAGTGTCTCATGACACATCAATGCCTACTGTCAGTGTCTCATGACACATCCATGTCTACCGTCAGTGTCTCATGACACAGCCATGTCAACCATCAGTGTCTCATGACACAGCCATGTCTACCGTCAGTGTCTCATGACACAGCCATGCCTACTGTCGGTGCTGCAAAATGTTCAGTAACTACCCCAATTATCACTCATCAGTCACCACAGGTTTCTGGCAGGTCAGTTAAGATACTGTGTAAGAAAACTTGTTCATACCTTCATAACAACGATTTCTTCACTGTCATTGAATCTGTGAGCAAACGGGGGCCACAATTTGTGGATCAGGGGCAGCAGCTTCTCTGCAAGACCATCAAACACAACTGACTGCTTAAGCATTATAATACGCTTTATTATAATGCTATATTTAAGCATTATAATACGCTTTATTATAATGATACACTCATATTGATATGCTCATAGTGATACACTCATGGTGATACACTCATAGTGATATACTCATAGTGATACACTCATGGTGATACACTCATAGTGATACATTCATGGTGATATACTCATGGTGATACACTCATAGTGATACATTCATGGTGATACACTCATTGTGATACACTCATGGTGATACACTCAGTGATACACTCAGCAGCCACTGACCTTGAGTTGACTTCAAGGCCTGACAACACTTTCCCACAGTGTCCAACACTAGCAGCCTCATCCTGGGGTTAGGCGAAGACATCAGATGTTGACAACGGTCCAGCACCTACAAGTATCTGGACATTCAGTCGGTCATCACAAGTATCTGGACACTCAGTCAGTCATCACATGTATCTGGACACTCAGTCAGTCATCACAAGTATCTGGACACTCAGTCGGTCATCACATGTATCTGGACACTCAGTCAGTCATCACAAGTATCTGGACATTCAGTCGGTCATCACATGTATCTGGACATTCAGTCAGTCATCACAAGTATCTGGACACTCAGTCGGTCATCACAAGTATCTGGACACTCAGTCGGTCATCACATGTATCTGGACACTCAGTCGGTCATCACAAGTATCTGGACATTCAGTCGGTCATCACATGTATCTGGACACTCAGTCAGTCATCACAAGTATCTGGACACTCAGTCAGTCATCACAAGTATCTGGACACTCAGTCAGTCATCACAAGTATCTGGACACTCAGTCAGTCATCACATGTATCTGGACACTCAGTCAGTCATCACAAGTATCTGGACACTCAGTCAGTCATCACAAGTATCTGGACACTCAGTCAGTCATCACATGTATCTGGACACTCAGTCAGTCATCACAAGTATCTGGACACTCAGTCAGTCATCACAAGTATCTGGACACTCAGTCAGTCATCACATGTATCTGGACACTCAGTCAGTCATCACAAGTATCTGGACACTCAGTCAGTCATCACATGTATCTGGACACTCAGTCAGTCATCACAAGTATCTGGACACTCAGTCGGTCATCACATGTATTTGGACACTCAGTCGGTCATCACAAGTATCTGGACACTCAGTCGGTCATCACAAGTATCTGGACACTCAGTCAGTCATCACAAGTATCTGGACACTCAGTCAGTCATCACAAGTATCTGGACACTCAGTCGGTCATCACAAGTATCTGGACACTCAGTCGGTCATCACAAGTATCTGGACACTCAGTCGGTCATCACATGTATCTGGACACTCAGTCGGTCATCACAAGTATCTGGACACTCAGTCGGTCATCACAAGTATCTGGACACTCAGTCGGTCATCACAAGTATCTGGACACTCAGTCGGTCATCACAAGTATCTGGACACTCAGTCGGTCATCACAAGTATCTGGACACTCAGTCGGTCATCACATGTATCTGGACACTCAGTCGGTCATCACAAGTATCCACACATTCAGTCGGTCATCACAAGTATCCACACATTCAGTCAGTCATCACAAGTATCCACACATTCAGTCAGTCATCACAAGTATCCACACATTCAGTCAGTCATCACAAGTATCCACACATTGAGTCAGTCATCACAAGTATCCACACATTCAGTCAGTCATCACAAGTATCCACACATTCAGTCAGTCATCACAAGTATCCACACATTCAGTCAGTCATCACAAGTATCCACACATTGAGTCAGTCATCACAAGTATCCACACATTCAGTCAGTCATCACAAGTATCCACACATTCAGTCAGTCATCACAAGTATCCACACATTCAGTCAGTCATCACAAGTATCCACACATTCAGTCAGTCATCACAAGTATCCACACATTCAGTCAGTCATCACAAGTATCCACACATTGAGTCAGTCATCACAAGTATCCACACATTCAGTCAGTCATCACAAGTATCCACACATTCAGTCAGTCATCACAAGTATCCACACATTCAGTCAGTCATCACAAGTATCCACACATTCAGTCAGTCATCACAAGTATCCACACATTCAGTCAGTCATCACAAGTATCCACACATTCAGTCAGTCATCACAAGTATCCACACATTGAGTCAGTCATCACAAGTATCCACACATTGAGTCAGTCATCACAAGTATCCACACACTGAGTCAGTCATTGAGTCAGTCAACACAAACAGAGTAACTAAACCTGTCTGCTGATGATCTTGAAATGTGACTCACCAGGCAGTAAGTAACCCACCTGTGTTACAATCTCAATGTGCTTTGGCAGTTCTTTCTTCTCAGAGTCGACTTCGGAGTCCACTTCACAATCTGCTGATCCATCAACTGTCCCAGCATGCATTGCAGCATCCTGTAAGACGTCTGTTTCTTCGTCTTTCACGTTGCCGTCTGCCACCAGTCTCTCAGCGTAGTGGTCCTTTATGAACTCTGCCACAGAGTCAGCCGTCTCTTTCTGTCTCGTACGGCGAGTCTCTACCAAGTCTTCTTTCTCTTCACTCTGCCCGGGACAAGTGTCACAGTGAAACATCCACAGCAGCAGTTACAGCACACAGTGGTCAAGTGTGTTCTTATGTCACACAGTGGTCAAGTGTGTTCTTATGTCACACAGTGGTCAAGTGTGTTCTTATGTCACACAGTGGTCAAGTGTGTTCTTATGTCACACAGTGGTCAAGTGTGTTCTTATGTCACACAGTGGTCAAGTGTGTTCTTATGTCACACAGTGGTCAAGTGTGTTCTTATGTCACACAGTGGTCAAGTGTGTTCTTATGTCACACAGTGGTCAAGTGTGTTCTTATGTCACACAGTGGTCAAGTGTGTTCTTATGTCACACAGTGGTCAAGTGTGTTCTTATGTCACACAGTGGTCAAGTGTGTTCTTATGTCACACAGTGGTCAAGTGTGTTCTTATGTCACACAGTGGTCAAGTGTGTTCTTGTGTCACACAGTGGTCAAGTGTGTTCTTGTGTCACACAGTGGTCAAGTGTGTTCTTATGTCACACAGTGGTCAAGTGTGTTCTTATGTCACACAGTGGTCAAGTGTGTTCTTATGTCACACAGTGGTCAAGTGTGTTCTTATGTCACACAGTGGTCAAGTGTGTTCTTATGTCACACAGTGGTCAAGTGTGTTCTTATGTCACACAGTGGTCAAGTGTGTTCTTATGTCACACAGTGGTCAAGTGTGTTCTTATGTCACACAGTGCTCAAGTGTGTTCTTATGTCACACAGTGCTCAAGTGTGTTCTTATGTCACACAGTGGTCAAGTGTGTTCTTATGTCACACAGTGCTCAAGTGTGTTCTTATGTCACACAGTATCGCGTTCTTCACAACTATCCACAATCACCCAATCAGACAGAACACACTCGCTCAGACATTCCCCGTCGTCCCCTGAAGTCCTTCTAACACTTGTGTAGTTGACTGTGGCAGGCAGCAATGTAGGATGCAGCAGCCATAAGCTCTGTGTGATTAGGTAAACAATGATCCACTACTCTCTCTGGAAAGCATACAGCTGCAATTGTTTCTGCATGGACATTATCTGTGTAAATAAATCAACTGTTCTTACATAGTATGCTTACTTTACCTTTGGGAACCACTTTGAGATGATCCCTGTGAAGGATTAATAGCTACTTCACCTTTGGGAACCACTTTGAGATGATCCCTGTGAAGATATTATGTTTACTCGATTGTGTAGCAGAGTGATTGAGAAGGCTTCTGTGAGACGTTTGCTTACATCACTGTGAGGGAACCACTTTGAGACGGCCCCTGCGAGAGTGTTGAGCACACGGATGAAGTCGACTGCCCAGTCTTCATAACACTCGTCCAGTGCACACAGCAGCTGAAACAATACAGTAGGACCAATGGTCAGAACACATTTGAAACAATAACCAGTGCATAGCCACTGAAACGGTGATTGCACAACATCTGAAACACTGACCAGTGCACAGCAACTGAAACGGTGATTGCACAACATCTGAAACACTGACCAGTGCATAGCAACTGAAACGATGATTGCACAACATCTGAAACACTGACCAGTGCACAGCAACTGAAACGATGATTGCACAACATCTGAAACACTGACCAGTGCACAGCAACTGAAACGATGATTGCACAACATCTGAAACACTGACCAGTGCATAGCCACTGAAACGATGATTGCACAACATCTGAAACACTGACCAGTGCATAGCAACTGAAACGATGATTGCACAACATCTGAAACACTGACCAGTGCACAGCAACTGAAACGATGATTGCACAACATCTGAAACACTGACCAGTGCATAGCCACTGAAACGATGATTGCACAACATCTGAAACACTGACCAGTGCATAGCCACTGAAACGATGATTGCACAACATCTGAAACACTGACCAGTGCATAGCCACTGAAACGATGATTGCACAACATCTGAAACACTGACCAGTGCATAGCCACTGAAACGATGATGCACAACATCTGAAACACTGACCAGTGCACAGCAACTGAAACGATGATTGCACAACATCTGAAACACTGACCAGTGCACAGCAACTGAAACGATGATCGCACAACATCTGAAACACTGACCAGTGCACAGCAACTGAAACGATGATCGCACAACATCTGAAACACTGACCAGTGCACAGCAACTGAAACGATGATTGCACAACATCTGAAACACTGACCAGTGCATAGCAACTGAAACGATGATCGCACAACATCTGAAACACTGACCAGTGCACAGCAACTGAAACGATGATCACACAACATCTGAAACACTGACCAGTGCACAGCAACTGAAACGATGATTGCACAACATCTGAAACACTGACCAGTGCACAGCAACTGAAACGATGATCGCACAACATCTGAAACACTGACCAGTGCACAGCAACTGAAACGATGATTGCACAACATCTGAAACACTGACCAGTGCACAGCAACTGAAACGATGATCGCACAACATCTGAAACACTGACCAGTGCACAGCAACTGAAACGATGATCACACAACATCTGAAACACTGACCAGTGCACAGCAACTGAAACGATGATCGCACAACATCTGAAACACTGACCAGTGCACAGCAACTGAAACGATGATCGCACAACATTTGAAACACTGACCAGTAGGACACAGTTAAGTCGCCGAGACTGTGACGGAGCCAAGTTCTGATGACCACAATAAAGGTGTTCTGAAGTTTGCTACTTGTGTCTTTTATGTTGTATCCCCGACATACAATGACAAAGTTATAAATGACCTGTCTATACTGGACACTGTCCACTAACTTCTACAAAACACTTTCTTTCATTCTCACTCTTTGCAACATTTACAGATGAATACTTATTCAAAAGTGCATCAAGTGCCAACATCACTGACGTCAGTGACATGTCACCATGACGTCAACAACGGTCAGTGTCTGTGTCACTCACCTCTTGAATCGTGTCATCCAGCAGTGTCACTATGTCGCGACTGCTGTACTGAATGATGACTTTGAGTACAGTTGGTGCCATGGGATACATGCCACTGCCATAGTGACGCAGACGCAGCGACACGTCGTTGACGAGGTAGTCAGCATTCTCTTCCAACAACTGCTCAACTGACCTGTCAGCGACATCATTCATGATACACCACGCCACGCCACGCCACGCCACGCCACGCCACGCCACGCCACGCCACGCCACGCCACGCCACGCCACGCCACGCCACGCCACGCCACGCCACGCCAGCAGCTCAGTCAACACATTCAACTCAGTCAACACCATCAGTTCAGTCAACATCATCAGTTCAGTCAACATCATCAGCTTATCCAACATCACTAGTTCAGTCAACAATATCAGTTCAGCTAACATTATGTGAATATAAGCCATTCATAAATAAAATATACTTATATTTATAGTTCATAACATAACAACAACATAAATGTCACTAAAAGCCAATTTACAAATATCAGTAGTTTTAAATATAAAACATTAAACAGAGTGACTTTGCACAGTCTAGTAGAACCCTGACTGACGCACCCACAGCCACAGGTCTTTGCCATGGACACCAAGGTCAAGTACGCAGCCTGGGTAATTAGGGCATTGTCACTGCCGAGTTTCTCAAGCACGGGATACAGGGCATGAGTCAGGTGGTACTTGAACTCTGACCCTTGAACCTGAAACAAAAAAGATGGCCATTAAGTGTAACAACCAAAATATCACCCCTAGTGGTGAACTCCTCCTAGAGAAACTCAAATCCATGTCTCAATAACGAAGATATTGTTTCTTTATAAAACATAAAAGTCAGCATGATAAGGCTACATGAATTTATGACACACACAAACAAATTAGACTAAAGACTCAGTTCAATAACACACCTGTCTAGCACTAAGAGCCAGTTCAATGACACCCCCTAACTGCAGTAGCTAGGGGCATTAGTGCAAACACATTAACATCCCCTAACAGCCCCCCCCATAGTTGCAGATGACACCCACCTGTGCGAATACACTAACGCCCTCTAGGAGCAGACACACTTGTAAGACGTCACTGTTGAGATGCTCCACAACTCTTGCAGGAGATCTCTCGTGGACTGCCGACATCGCAGGAGAGATCAAAGAGGTCGCAGTAGAGGTCGCAGTAGAGGTCGGAGTAGAGGTCAGAGTAGAGGCGGGGCTCCACACAGACGGCTGGAGGTAGACATCCAGCAGAGAACTAAACACACACACACACATATCATTAGTCTTACCAACATATTTGTCACTGGATACAATGTCACTTTGTAATTATCTTCTCAAAGTGTAAAGTTCCTACTGTGATTATCAAACACATTCACCCTCAATATCACTTGTCTTCTGATTACTGATATACACTAACAGGACACTTTACAAGAACAGTGTACCAACCGTTTCAGTTCTATCATCACTTCATCACCTTACAAGAACAGTGTATCAACCGTTTCAGTTCTATCATCACTTCATCACCTTACAAGAACAGTGTATCAACCGTTTCAGTTCTATCATCACTTCATCACCTTACAACAACAGTGTATCAACCATTTCAGTTCTATCATCACTTCATCACCTTACAACAACAGTGTATCAACCGTTTCAGTTCTATCATCACTTCATCACCTTACAAGAACAGTGTACCAACCGTTTCAGTTCTATCATCACTTCAACACCTTACAACAACAGTGTATCAACCGTTTCAGTTCTATCATCACTTCATCACCTTACAAGAACAGTGTACCAACCGTTTCAGTTCTATCATCACTTCATCACCTTACAACAACAGTGTACCAACCGTTTCAGTTCTATCATCACTTCATCACCTTACAACAACAGTGTACCAACCGTTTCAGTTCTATCATCACTTCATCACCTTACAACAACAGTGTACCAACCATTTCAGTTCTATCATCACTTCATCACCTTACAACAACAGTGTATCAACCGTTTCAGTTCTATCATCACTTCATCACCTTACAACAACAGTGTATCAACCATTTAAGTTCTATCATCACTACATCACTTAACAACAACAGTGTACCAACCGTTTCAGTTCTATCATCACTTCATCACCTTACAACAACAGTGTATCAACCGTTTCAGTTCTATCATCACTTCATCACCTTACAACAACAGTGTATCAACCGTTTCAGTTCTATCATCACTTCATCACCTTACAACAACAGTGTATCAACCGTTTCAGTTCTATCATCACTTCATCACCTTAACAACAACAGTGTATCAACCGTTTCAGTTCTATCATCACTTCATCACCTTACAACAACAGTGTATCAACCGTTTCAGTTCTATCATCACTTCATCACTTAACAACAACAGTGTGCCAACTGTTTCAGTTCTATCATCACTTCATCACCTTACAACAACAGTGTATCAACCGTTTCAGTTCTATCATCACTTCATCACCTTACAACAACAGTGTATCAACCGTTTCAGTTCTATCATCACTTCATCACCTTACAACAACAGTGTATCAACCGTTTCAGTTCTATCATCACTTCATCACCTTACAACAACAGTGTATCAACCGTTTCAGTTCTATCATCACTTCATCACCTTACAACAACAGTGTATCAACCGTTTCAGTTCTATCATCACTTCATCACCTTACAACAACAGTGTATCAACCGTTTCAGTTCTATCATCACTTCATCACCTTACAACAACAGTGTATCAACCGTTTCAGTTCTATCATCACTTCATCACCTTACAACAACAGTGTACCAACCGTTTCAGTTCTATCATCACTTCATCACCTTACAACAACAGTGTATCAACCGTTTCAGTTCTATCATCACTTCATCACCTTACAACAACAGTGTATCAACCGTTTCAGTTCTATCATCACTTCATCACCTTACAACAACAGTGTATCCCAAACCCTTTCAGTTCTATCATCACTTCATCACCTTACAACAACAGTGTATCAACCGTTTCAGTTCTATCATCACTTCATCACCTTACAACAACAGTGTATCAACCGTTTCAGTTCTATCATCACTTCATCACCTTACAACAACAGTGTATCAACCGTTTCAGTTCTATCATCACTTACATTCACCTTACAACAACAGTGTATCAACCGTTTAAGTTCTATCATCACTCATCACTTACAACAACAGTGTACAACCGTTTCAGTTCTATCATCACTTCATCACCTTACAACAACAGTGTATCAACCGTTTCAGTTCTATCATCACTT
>JAODUO010000418.1:92500-105000 GCA_025642075.2 Ridgeia piscesae
CCAGTGAGTGTCTGTGATAGAGCTCCCAGTGAGTGTCAGTGATAGAGCTCCCAGTGAGTGTCTGTGATAGAGCTCCCAGTGAGTGTCTGTGATAGAGCTCCCAGTGAGTGTCTGTGATAGAGCTCCCAGTGAGTGTCAGTGATAGAGCTCCCAGTGAGTGTCTGTGATAGAGCTCCCAGTGAGTGTCAGTGATAGAGCTCCCAGTGAGTGTCTGTGATAGAGCTCCCAGTGAGTGTCGTGATAGAGCTCCCAGTGAGTGTCAGTGATAGAGCTCCCAGTGAGTGTCAGTGATAGAGCTCCCAGTGAGTGTCTGTGATAGAGCTCCCAGTGAGTGTCAGTGATAGAGCTCCCAGTGAGTGTCAGTGATAGAGCTCCCAGTGAGTGTCCAAGATAGAGCTCCCAGTGAGTGTCCAAGATAGAGCTCCCAGTGAGTGTCCAAGATAGAGCTCCCAGTGAGTGTCCAAGATAGAGTTCCCAGTGAGTGTCAGTGATAGAGCTACCCAGTGAGTGTCCAAGATAGAGCTACCAGTGAGTGTCCAAGATAGAGCTCCCAGTGAGTGTCCAAGATAGAGCTCCCAGTGAGTGTCCAAGATAGAGCTACCAGTGAGTGTCAGTGATAGAGCTACCAGTGAGTGTCCAAGATAGAGCTCCCAGTGAGTGTCAGTGATAGAGCTACCAGTGAGTGTCAGATGATAGAGCTACCAGTGAGTGTCCAAGATAGAGCTACCAGTGAGTGTCCAGACGATAGAGCTCCCAGTGAGTGTCCAAGATAGAGCTACCAGTGAGTGTCCAAGCAATAGAGCTCCCAGTGAGTGTCCAAGATAGAGCTACCAGTGAGTGTCCAAGATAGAGCTCCCAGTGAGTGTCAGTGATAGAGCTACCAGTGAGTGTCCAAGATAGAGCTACCAGTGAGTGTCCAAGATAGAGCTACCAGTGAGTGTCAGTGATAGAGCTACCAGTGAGTGTCAGAGAAGAGCTACCAGTGAGTGTCCAAGAGAGCGCCACCAGTGAGTGTCCAAGATAGAGCTACCAGTGAGTGTAAGTGATAGAGCTACCAGTGAGTGTCAGTGATAGAGCTACCAGTGAGTGTCCAAGATAGAGCTACCAGTGAGTGTAAGTGATAGAGCTACCAGTGAGTGTCCATGATAGAGCTACCAGTGAGTGTCCAAGATAGAGCTACCTTGTCCAGTTGTGCCGAGGATGACTTCGTTGATGATGATGAGAGCCTGCTTGCTGTAGACAGAGCTCTGGTGGAACTGGTCCAGGAAGTGATCCACCAACAAGTGAAGGTCACCTGAAACATTCGGGGGTCAACTCAAAACATCCCAGCCTCAACTCAAAGCTTTTTGATGAAACATTCAGAGGACAACTAAAAATTCAGGGGTTAACTCAAACGTACAAGGGTCAACTAAAATATGGAGAGATCAATTCAAACAGCTTTGGATCAATTCAAACATTCACAGGACCACAGGGGTTAATTCCAACATACACGGCTCAACTCAGATATTTGGGTAATGAGTTCAAACATTTGAGGTCGACTCAAAACAACTGAAGGACACTAAACCCATTCAGGGATTAATTCAAACATCTGGGGTTCAACTCAACCATTTGGGGTCAATTCAGACATTCAGCGGGTCAGTCCAAACACGAGGGGGTCAACTGAAACATTCAGAGGTCAACTCACACATTCAGAGGTCAACTCACACATTCAGGGGTCAACTCAAAGTCTCAAACATCCAGATGTGACATATCACAAACACATCCAAGAGTGGGCAGCCCCCAGTGGACAAACTGACAGGGTGTTTGTGGGCACATTGGGGTACAACTGACACCCCTAGGGTCTCTGTGGGAACAATACTGTGGTAGAACGGACACACTGAGAGGATGTCCAAGTGTCCACAACAAACCGTAGAATCCAAGCAGCCTGGCGATCAGAACCACTTCCTCAAAGATGTTCTCATCCACGAAGTGTCTGAAGCACTTGTGGGAGTGAGTGACGGGGTGGGGGGGCTCAAGGCAACCAAAGGCGCAACCTGCAGGGAAGACAGGGAGTGAGGAGAACAAGAAAACAACATTCACAGTTCTACTGCTTCATGAGGAGAAAACATTAGAAATCTGTCTTCTCTCTTGTGATAATGTAATGGCTGTGGTCTGACAACTGAAACGCTGCTGATACAGCATACACTAATGGTGACAGAAACCTACAAATTTACAAGACAAACAGTAAAGATGATTTTGTTCGATCCCTAAATCAGCATGACAGAGCACCGTGCATTGCCATCTTTGTTCCAAAGCTTCCAGTTTGATTAGCTCATAACTAATCAGTGAAAATTTCTGCCTTTTCCTTTACTTCTTTTATTTCTGTGCAAATTAAAAATATTGTATCTTATTACATGGTAGGCATGATTCAATCAATAATTTGTATGCATGTTTGAAATAAAAGCTGTACATACCGGGGTACATGTTACTTTCTTTATTTGAGTTTGCTCCGAAATAAATCATATTTCGCCAGTGGAGCATGTATGAATTTATGCATTAATACTTCATGAATATTAATGAGGACCAAGTAGTGTGCTGTTTAAAATTCTGACATTTCTATACCATATTCTTGTTTTCATGCAGAAATGGCCAGTTCCACAAATGTTCAATGTTTTGTGGCACATGTTATAACAAATGTTAGGCAAGTGTAAGAAAATATGACAAGTCGTCTACCAACAATGACTCAAGCTCTAGTCCAGATAACTTATGCCTCATACTACAAGGTGATCCAGACTCTAGTCCAGATGATTTCAGCTCCACTACTACCAAGTGTTCCAGGCTCTAGTCCAGATGATTTCAGCCCCCCTACTACCAAGTGATCCAGACTCTAGTCCAGGTGATTTCAGCCCCACTACTACCAAGTGATCCAGACTCTAGTCCAGATGATTTCAGCCCCCCTACTACCAAGTGATCCAGACTCTAGTCCAGATGATTTCAGCCCCCCTACTACCAAGTGATCCAGACTCTAGTCCAGATGATTTCAGCCCCACTACTACCAAGTGATCCAGACTCTAGTCCAGATGATTTCAGCCCCCCTACTACCAAGTGATCCAGACTCTAGTCCAGATGATTTCAGCCCCCCTACTACCAAGTGATCCAGACTCTAGTCCAGATGATTTCAGCCCCCCTACTACCAAGTGATCCAGACTCTAGTCCAGATGATTTCAGCCCCACTACTACCAAGTGATCCAGACTCTAGTCCAGATGATTTCTGCCCCCCTACTACCAAGTGATCCAGACTCTAGTCCAGATGATTTCAGCCCCCCTACTACCAAGTGATCCAGACTCTAGTCCAGATGATTTCAGCCCCCCTACTACCAAGTGATCCAGACTCTAGTCCAGATTATTTCAGCCCCCCTACTACCAAGTGATCCAGACTCTAGTCCAGATGATTTCAGCCCCACTACTACCAAGTGATCCAGACTCTAGTCCAGATGATTTCTGCCCCCCTACTACCAAGTGATCCAGACTCTAGTCCAGATTATTTCAGCCCCCCTACTACCAAGTGATCCAGACTCTAGTCCAGATGATTTCAGCCCCACTACTACCAAGTGATCCAGACTCTAGTCCAGATGATTTCAGCCCCCCTACTACCAAGTGATCCAGACTCTAGTCCAGATGATTTCAGCCCCACTACTACCAAGTGATCCAGACTCTAGTCCAGATGATTTCTGCCCCCCTACTACCAAGTGATCCAGACTCTAGTCCAGATGATTTCAGCCCCCCTACTACCAAGTGATCCAGACTCTAGTCCAGATGATTTCAGCCCCCCTACTACCAAGTGATCCAGACTCTAGTCCAGATTATTTCAGCCCCCCTACTACCAAGTGATCCAGACTCTAGTCCAGATGATTTCAGCCCCACTACTACCAAGTGATCCAGACTCTAGTCCAGATGATTTCAGCCCCCCTACTACCAAGTGATCCAGACTCTAGTCCAGATGATTTCAGCCCCACTACTACCAAGTGATCCAGACTCTAGTCCAGATGATTTCAGCCCCACTACTACCAAGTGATCCAGACTCTAGTCCAGATGATTTCTGCCCCCCTACTACCAAGTGATCCAGACTCTAGTCCAGATGATTTCAGCCCCACTACTACCAAGTGATCCAGACTCTAGTCCAGATGATTTCAGCCCCCCTACTACCAAGTGATCCAGACTCTAGTCCAGATGATTTCAGCCCCCCTACTACCAAGTGATCCAGACTCTAGTCCAGATGATTTCAGCCCCACTACTACCAAGTGATCCAGACTCTAGTCCAGATGATTTCTGCCCCCCTACTACCAAGTGATCCAGACTCTAGTCCAGATGATTTCAGCCCCCCTACTACCAAGTGATCCAGACTCTAGTCCAGATGATTTCAGCCCCCCTACTACCAAGTGATCCAGACTCTAGTCCAGATGATTTCAGCCCCCCTACTACCAAGTGATCCAGACTCTAGTCCAGATGATTTCAGCCCCACTACTACCAAGTGATCCAGACTCTAGTCCAGATGATTTCTGCCCCCCTACTACCAAGTGATCCAGACTCTAGTCCAGATGATTTCAGCCCCCCTACTACCAAGTGATCCAGACTCTAGTCCAGATGATTTCAGCCCCACTACTACCAAGTGATCCAGACTCTAGTCCAGATGATTTCTGCCCCCCTACTACCAAGTGATCCAGACTCTAGTCCAGATGATTTCAGCCCCCCTACTACCAAGTGATCCAGACTCTAGTCCAGATGATTTCAGCCCCCCTACTACCAAGTGATCCAGACTCTAGTCCAGATGATTTCAGCCCCACTACTACCAAGTGATCCAGACTCTAGTCCAGATGATTTCAGCCCCCCTACTACCAAGTGATCCAGACTCTAGTCCAGATGATTTCAGCCCCCCTACTACCAAGTGATCCAGACTCTAGTCCAGATTATTTTGGCCTCCCCCACTACCAAGTGATATATGTCCCTACTACCAAGTGATCTAGACTCTAGTCCAGAAGATCTATGTCCCTACTACCAAGTGATCTAGACTCTAGTCCAGAAGAGCTATGCCCCTATTACCAAGTGATCTAGACTCTAGTCCAGAAGATCTATGCCCCTACTACCAAGTGATCTAGACTCTAGTCCAGAAGGTCTATGTCCCTACTACCAAGTGATCTAGACTCTAGTCCAGGAGATCTATGTCCCTACTACCAAGTGATCTAGACTCTAGTCCAGAAGGTCTATGCCCCTACTACCAAGTGATCTAGACTCTAGTCCAGGAGATCTATGTCCCTACTACCAAGTGATCTAGACTCTAGTCCAGAAGATCTATGCCCCTATTACCAAGTGATCTAGACTTTAGTCCAGGAGATCTATGTCCCTACTACCAAGTGATCTAGACTCTAGTCCAGAAGGTCTATGCCCCTACTACCAAGTGATCTAGACTCTAGTCCAGGAGATCTATGTCCCTACTACCAAGTGATCTAGACTCTAGTCCAGAAGGTCTATGTCCCTACTACCAAGTGATCTAGACTCTAGTCCAGAAGATCTATGCCCCTATTACCAAGTGATCTAGACTCTAGGCCAGAAGGTCTATGTCCCTATTACCAAGTGATCTAGACTCTAGTCCAGAAGGTCTATGCCCCTACTACCAAGTGATCTAGACTCTAGTCCACAAGATCTGAGCCCCCTGTGACAAAGTGATGCAGCCTGCAGCCTGTGACGCTGACACTCACCCGTGTGTCTGTCCTGTATGAGCAGTACTTGTGACGTGTCAAGTTCTAGTATCTGGAGTAGCGCCAGTGACACTCGCTGAAGGTGACACACTGAGTGGAGCAGACGAGACACTTGACGACCTGACAACACATAGCAATGCATGCTGGGAAGAAGTCAAGATACTTGAATACCTGACAACATGCAGCAATGCCTGATGGGAAACATACAAGATACGTGTTGATCTGACCTCACCCCCACCCCCTGACTAATGAAGACCTCATCATCTGGCTAATAAGGCTAGAGAAGATATGGCCCTCTGATTAAAGAGGACCACAATTCCTCCCTGGCTTTTGAGGACCTTAAATGCTAGCTAGTGAGGACCTCCCTCTGGCTACTTAGGGTGCCACTTGTAGCAGAGTACCTGACCAATCGGTTGATCTCATTGGTCAAAATTATCATTTTCTACCTTTACCCTACTAATGTGCCATGTGATCAGCCTCCACCATTTCATGCTGTGGTGGACCTGTTGCCAGGCAACTCAGCGTAATCATCCGGGGTAGTACAGTGATTTTAAGATACATATAGTAAAACCACTAGAATATAAGATGACATAACACACTCACACTTTCACTTACCTAAAAGTTTCAAATAGCCACTAAATAGCTTCAATGTTGTGAGTTTTTTCGTCTCACCTAAAAGGAGAAAAGAGAAACAATATCACATATCAGTACTGCCAAGGATAATTAAAACAGTGATACTGTCTGTCATAGGCAGTGCACTGTATGCTACAGGCACTAGTGTAGAGAAGGCTATACTTGTGTCCTATATCTACTTGCAGAGTGCTGTACCTACTTGTGGTGTGCTATAGATACCACACTCTACACCTACTTGCAGTGTGTGGTACCTACTTACAGTGTGCGGTACCTACTTGCAGTGTGCGGTACCTACTTGCAGTGTATGGTACCTGCTTGCAGTGTGCGGTACCTGCTTGCAGTGTGTGGTACCTACTTGCAGTGTGTGGTACCTACTTGCAGTGTGAGGTACCTACTTGTAGTGTGTGGTACCTACTTGCAATGTGTGGTATCTACTTGCAGTGTGTGGTATGTACCTTGGGACACTTTGTACCTACTTGAGTGTGTGGTACCTACTTGAGTGTGGGTACCTACTTGCAGTGTGGTACTACTTGAGTAGGACCTACTTGTAGTGTGTGGTACCTACTTGTAGTGTGTGGTACCTACTTGCAGTGTGTGGTACCTACTTGCAGTGTGTGGTACTACTTGCAGTGTGTGGTACGTACTTGCAGTGTGTGGTACCTACTTGCAGTGTGTGGTACCTACTTGTAGTGTGTGGTACCTACTTGCAGTGTGTGGTACCTACTTGCAGTGTGTGGTACCTACTTGTCAGTGTGTGGTACCTACTTGCAGTGTGTGGTACCTACTTGCAGTGTGTGGTACGTACTTGCAGTGTGTGGTACCTACTTGCAGTGTGTGGCACCAACTTGTAGTGTGTGGTACCTACTTGCAGTGTGTGGTACCTACTTGCAGTGTGTGGTACGCTACTTTGCAGTGTGTGGTACCTACTTGCAGTGTGTGGTACCTACTTGCAGTGTGTGGTACCTACTTGCAGTGTGTGGTACGTACTTTCAGTGTGTGGTACCTACTTGCAGTGTGTGGTACCTACTTGCTGTGTGTGGTACGTACTTGCAGTGTGTGGTACCTACTTGCAGTATGAACCAGGCGAGGGAGTGTCGTGGCCAGTGAGTACAGATTCTCCTCTAGTAGACCTAACAGAGATGTTGACTTTGAAAGGTCACGTGATGCACAGAAGTCCTCCAGGGCGGCGCTGCTCTTGGATGCCACATTCGGGTATTCGTCACGTGTCAGTGTAACAAGGACTTCGAGTAAGATGCCTGTGCTGCCCTCTAGTGAACTTGAAGAGAAACAACCATTACATTAAGAAGGAGCAGTTTATCCATATTTTTGAATTTACAATGAAATATGTTCATCATAGCACACCTTTTATAAATATTAACTCATAAATAATAAAGATACCTATGTTTCACTGAAAATTAGTAAAACAAATTATAAAACTTCAAATACATATCAAACTAAACACGTACTTAGCACATTTGTTGAGGAGAGTTGCTGCACCTTCACCCAGGGAGAGTCGAACACGCCAGTTGGAGTGTGACACCAGTGTCACTATCTGTGTCACCAGCAGCCGCAGCTTGTCTGCTGCCATGGCAACCCACTCCTTTGTTCTCACGACATGCAGCTGCTCATACTTACCTGGAGACTGTGTCACTACAAAATGACAGGAACGTTAGCACATTTACCTGGAGATTGTATCACTACAAAACGACGGGAACCTTTCACATTTACCTGGAGACTGTGTCACTACAAAATGACAGGAACCTTAGGCACATTTACCTGGAGACTTGTCACTACAAAACGACGAACCTTTGGCACATTTACCTGGAGACTGTGTCACTACAAAACGAGGGGAACCTTTGTCACATTTACCTGGAGACTGTGTCACTACAAAATGACGGGAACTGTAGACACATTTACCTGGAGACTGTGTCACTACAAAAGGGAACCTTAGTCACATTTACCTGGAGACTGTGTCACTACAAAATGACGGGAACTTAGTCATATTTACCTGGAGACTGTGTCACTACAAAACGACGGGAACCTCAGTCATATTTACCTGGAGACTGTGTCACTATAAAATGATGGGAACCTCAGTCATATTTACCTGGAGACTGTGTCACTACAAAACGACGGGAACCTTAGTCACATTTACCTGGAGACTGTATCACAAGAAAACAACGGGAACCTTTGTCACATTTACCTGGAGACTGTTGTGTCACTATAACATGACAGGAACCTCAGTCATATTTACCTGGAGACAAACAGCTGCAAACAAGAAATCCTTCACTACAGAAACATATAAATTCAATGTTGAAGGAAATGTGAACAAGAAGAACAACTTGCCTTGAGATGTATTTTGACGAGCTGTGCACTGGTCAATGGAACGGTCACCTAGGACCAGAGTGACCAGTCGCACCCATGAGTCCACGGCACACTGAAACACATTACTGCTGTCACCATGTCACATCACCAGTGTCATATCTCAGGTGTCACGTCTGATGTTAATATTAATGGAATCAAGATAACAGATAAAAATAAAATAGCAAAACAGTTCAACATTTTCTCTAAATGCCAGCCAGCCAGCCAGCCAGCCAGCCAGCCAGCCAGCCAGCCAGCCAGCCAGCCAGCCAGCCAGCCAGCCAGCCAGCCAGCCAGCCAGCCAGCCAGCCAGCCAGCCAGCCAGCCAGCCAGCCAGCCAGCCAGCCAGCCAGCCAGCCAGCCAGCCAGCCAGCCAGCCAGCCAGCCAGCCAGCCAGCCAGCCAGCCAGCCAGCCAGCCAGCCAGCCAGCCAGCCAGCCAGCCAGCCAGCCAGCCAGCCAGCCAGCCAGCCAGCCAGCCAGCCAGCCAGCCAGCCAGCCAGCCAGCCAGCCAGCTAGTCAGCCAGCCAGCCATCGATGTGAACTGAGGTCTATCCATGTGAGCTGAGGTCTATCAGTATGATCTAAGGTCTATCAAGGAATAGCGTTTGGGGAACCCACTCAATGTGAGCTAATGTCTATCAATGTGAATAAGGTCTAACAATATGAACTGAGGTCTATCAATGTGAACTAAGGTCTATCAATGTGAACTAAGGTCTAATAATGTGAACTAAGGTCTAACAATATGAACTGAGGTCTATCAATGTGAACTAAAGTCTAACAATATGAACTGAGGTCTATCAATGTGAACTAAGGTCTATCAATGTGAACTAAGGTCTAATAATGTGAACTAAGGTCTATCGATGTGAACTAAGGTCTATCAATGTGAACTAAGGTCTAATAATGTGAACTAAGGTCTATCGATGTGAACTAAGATCTATCAATGTGAACTAAGGTCTAACAATATGAACTGAGGTCTATCAATGTGAACTAAGGTCTATCAATGTGAACTAAGGTCTATCAATGTGAACTAAGGTCTAATAATGTGAACTAAGGTCTATCGATGTGAACTAAGGTCTATCGATGTGAACTAAGGTCTATCGATGTGAACTAAGGTCTATCAATGTGAACTAAGGTCTAACAATATGAACTGAGGTCTATCAATGTGAACTAAAGTCTAACAATATGAACTGAGGTCTATCAATGTGAACTAAGGTCTATCAATGTGAACTAAGGTCTAATAATGTGAACTAAGGTCTATCGATGTGAACTAAGGTCTATCGATGTGAACTAAGGTCTAATAATGTGAACTAAGGTCTATCGATGTGAACTAAGGTCTATTGATGTGAACTAAGGTCTATCAATGTGAACTAAGGTCTATCAATGTGAACTAAGGTCTAATAATGTGAACTAAGGTCTATCGATGTGAAGGTCTATCGATGTGAACTAAGGTCTATCGATGTGAACTAAGGTATATCGATGTGAACTAAGGTATATCGATGTGAACTAAGGTCTATCAATGTGAACTAAGGTCTATCAATGTGAACTAAGGTCTAATAATGTGAACTAAGGTCTATCGATGTGAACTAAGGTCTATCGATGTGAACTAAGGTCTATCGATGTGAACTAAGGTCTATCAATGTGAACTAAGGTCTATCAATGTGAACTAAGGTCTAATAATGTGAACTAAGGTCTGTCGATGTGAACTAAGGTCTATCAATGTGAACTAAGGTCTAATAATGTGAACTAAGGTCTATCGATGTGAACTAAGGTCTATCGATGTTAACTAAGGTCTGTCGATGTGAACTAAGGTCTATCCACACACAGTGTTTGGGGGTCCCACCCAATGTGAACTATCATCTACCACGGGTCAACTGTCACACCTGTTCAGTGATATCTCCACTTACAGCCACAGGCAGCCACCAATGTGTGTGACATACCTTAGTGACGGCGTGACCTTGTGTCACCTCCCCAGTGATGACACGACACAGACTGACAGCAATGCCAGGAAGGAATGATGCAAAGGAATCACCCGCCTGTTGGGTCAGACTTGGTGACACTGGAACAAAGGTGACACAGCATGAAGACTGCAGACGACACTGACACAATGACAGATGACACTGGAACAAAGTTGACACAGCAGAAACACTGCTGGTGACAGTGGCAGTGCGAATTACTACTAAAAATGTTCGTAGAATGATCAAAGATATGTAATTCATCTGATCTAATACACAGCGTAATACTACTTTGATGAAATCACTTTACTTTGTTCTTTCCTAAATGCTACATAATCTACTGTATATTAAACAAACTTCAACATGTTAAGGTCATTGTTGGTATAAAGAATGGATACAATGTTTTAAAGAATGAAGATGTGAAAATATCGTGACTAACTTTACCTTTGTGGGGCCAACTCTGAGCGAGAGCACACAGACACTGCATCGACTCCATGCGGAGCTCTCTAAGTCGCTCCGTCTCAGCCAGGTGGAGCAGAAGTGACACAGCGTGACCCAGTGCGGGAAGAAACACAGTTGTATACATGGTCTGTAGGACACTGCAAGGACATCAGGACAACTATGTCAGAGGATAGGTAGAATATGTCAGGAGAAATGTGTAAAGGAGTCACAGGAGAATCAAATGAACATGTCAGGACAGATATGTCAAGGAGTCAGAGGAGAGTCAAGCGAACACGTCAGGACAGATATGTCAAGGAGTCAGAGGAGAGTCAAGCGAACACGTCAGGACAGATATGTCAAGGAGTCAGAGGAGAGTCAAGTGAACATGTCAGGACAGATGTGTCAAGGAGTCAGAGGAGAGTCAAATGAACATGTCAGGACAGATATGTCAAGGAGTCACAGGAGAATCAAATGAACATGTCAGGACAGATATGTCAAGGAGTCAGAGGAGAGTCAAGCGAACACGTCAGGACAGATATGTCAAGGAGTCAGAGGAGAGTCAAGCGAACACGTCAGGACAGATATGTCAAGGAGTCAGAGGAGAGTCAAGTGGACATGTCAGGACAGATGTGTCAAGGAGTCAGAGGAGAGTCAAATGAACATGTCAGGATAGATGTGTCAAGGAGTCGGAGGAGAGTCAAGTGAACATGTCAGGACAGATGTGTCAAGGAGTCAGAGGAGAGTCAGGTGAACACGTCAGGACAGATGTGTCAAGGAGTCACAGGAGAGTCAAGTGAACACGTCAGGACAGATGTGTCAAGGAGTCAGAGGAGAGTCAAGTGAACACGTCAGGACAGATGTGTCAAGGAGTCAGAGGAGAGTCAAGTGAACACGTCAGGACAAGGTAGATCAGAGGAGAGTCAAGTTAACATTGTCCGGACAGATGTGTCAAGATCAGGAGAGTCAAGAACTTCAAAAATGTTAAGGGGTCATTTTGTGATCAAGGGGAAAAATTGTTTAAAGATGTGAAGGGAGTAAAGAGGAGTGTCAAGTTACCTTTCGGGGCCCAATGTGAGAAAGGGAGCAGAGGAGACAGGTGCATCGACTCAGAGGGCGGAGTCTCAGAAGTCGTGACACTCAGCACAGTTGGGAGCAGCAGGAGACAGCGTAAACCAGTGGGGAAAAACAGATTGTGTAAAAGGGGTCTGAGGAGAGTAAAGGGAAACATCAGGACAATGTGTAAAGGAGTCACGGGGAGATAAGGAATATGTCTGGAAAAGATGTGTAAAGGAGTCAGAGGAGAGTCAAGTGAACATGTCAGGACAGATAGGTCAAGGAGTCAGAGGTGAGTCAAGTGAACATGTCAGGACAGATAGGTCA
>JAODUO010000418.1:110000-300000 GCA_025642075.2 Ridgeia piscesae
AACAGAGAGCCAAGTGGTTCGCTAAAAGTGCCTTATGTCAGTTTACAATGAAATCGCGACAGCTATGTATGCCATAGCTATTCCTCGTACACTTGTAGCAACAGTTCAGTGAAAGACAGTATCAGTAAGCTGTCTTTTTGTTACCCTTTGAATAAACCAGAACTGAAACAGTAGTCCAGTTGATTCATTGGGACAGTCACAGACACAGTGCGGATGCCAGACGACCGGGTTGGATTGACCCAACCATGAAAACGACCTCCACCACCCCGTCCAACCGCCAAACTTCTCCTCACCTATCTTACATACATATACATACACATTATAAAATCACTTGCATTTCTCTAAGGAAAAAAAATCACAAAACAAATATGCAGGAAATAATAAATGTTATTATAATATAATAATATTTTATTTATATAGTGCAACATCCATAATTGGTTGTGGCGCCAAAATACAATAAGAAGAAAACTACCCACAGATAATATTTTAAAATAAATAATGAAAATACATGTGTCTATAATTAACTAAAGTAACCTATTTGTATTAAAAAGAATTCAATAACAACAATAGTGAAAAATTAATGTAAAGGTAATATATAATTAAACTGGTAAAATAATTACGATGTAATAATATTTTTCATTCAGCATATACACACACATACATTGTGCATAAGAAAATATTATTGAAGCTATTTTTTTCTAATTGTGAATGATATTTCCACCACCAGATAAGTAATAATAATTATATTTGGACAAGACACTTTATTAATTATTGGGACAATAAATCACTGAAATGTAGGAAGTTTTGGTGCATTTAAAAAAATAAATAATATGTTATTGTTTTAGTTATTATTGCTAAAACAGCACTTATGTAATGTAAGCTTGCATGCTCGCAGTACACGCGGGATTGAACAACACATAATTTTCATACCTCTTTTATGACTAATAGGCAATTTTAGATAATTATGCAGACACATGTATTTTTAATATTTATTTTAAAATATTACCTGTGGGTAGCATTCTTCTTATTGCTTATACTTTAATAACAGTATGTTGTGAAGTGCTACAAACAATTATGGATTTGGCGCTATATAAAATAAACTATTAAAGTTATATATTTTTATATTAAATTGTTACTTTTTATCAACTCTATTAGGCCCATTTCACCAAAGCTTTGCCTTTGTTTGCCATTTAAAATTTTCTGCAGTGATCACCATAGTGATGCTGCTAATTATTATTATATTATTTATACTTAATTAAACTAATTTGCGCGTGCGAATGCAGAAAGGTTATAAATATTCGCATGCACAAACACGCCATCTAGTGGTATTTTGTGTATTTAAGCTCACTTATAATAGCGAGTTTACAGTAGTCGAAGTTATCGAGTTGCGTCTGTCGAGATTTGCGAGTTTCTTTTGTGAATTTTCTTCATTAGAGGAATACAAGTGATTTTTGTAATGTAGTGTATGTATATGTATGTAAGAAATGTGAGAAGTTTGGCGGCAGTTGAAAAATAACAAATAATAATACGCCTGCATGCACAGTTCACGCCAACCAAGAAGACTTAACTATGTCATTTTGTTTCTAAAATGGCATAGTCTATAGACTGTCTATGGCTGTATTCTAGATCTTTTTCCTGCTAAACCACTGACGTTAAAAATATGATTGTTGTTTGGAAGTTGTTACTTTTTATTAACTCTGTTAACCCCATATGATCAAAACATTGACTTTTGTTTCCCTTTTTTTAAAGTCAGTGCTGAGTGGTTTCTGCGCATGCATGAATATTCATTATAATTGGGCTGCATAATTAATCACCCACTTCGCAGCAGTAGTAGTAGTGACATTTTATTCGCAACAATACGTCAGCTTTCCTAGTGCCCAAACACTGACAGCACACACCAAAGAATGAATACCCGGGAATTATACTACATTATCGCCCATATGCACATGCAATGAAGCAGCAAAGGAAGAATGTCATACCTTAACAGTATTAATAACAACACGTCGTTTACTACTATAATCTGTCATGTGCAAATACGACTGACTGTCAGATATATGCTTAGCATTTGGGTTTGTTCCAACCACTCTACCGTAACATTTCGTGTAGCACCCGTTTCACGTCGGCTGCGATACCCCGTCGGCGTGGAACTCGGACACTTCAGAGAAATCTTTGAACATTTCGGCGATTTTGGGTTGCGTCAAAGTCACAACATTAATAGTATCAGCAATATTACCGCTTCGGCAAAAAAATCATAAAAATTTGAATAATTATTTGGACGTAACATATGTATAATAACGGCACGTGTAGGTTTATTCAACTGCTATAACATATACGTTATATTCAGAGGCAATTTATTGGGGAACGTCGCTGACTGGTTGAAGGAAAAACCACGCCTTGGTTCAAATAAATGTTATCGTTGACCTGTTCCACAAAGTGTGTTAATAAAATGCGCGAGACACAGAGGCATGGACGGAGGGAATAATCATGAAACTAATTTATACAGAAGACATTACAAGATGCAGGAGCTAGATGATGAGTATACATTTTATCTTTGTACTAGCCGAGATTTTATGCAAAATTCTTCTACAACGAACCAAGAAAGGCACTGGTAGGGAACTTCGGGAAGAACAGACAGGCCCCAGAAGCGGGAGATACTGGACAGACCAAAACATGTATGATTCGGATTATAGTTGAACAGTCATTTGAGTGGAAATCACCCCCGATATCGGTCTATTTCAATTACATCGACTTGTGCCGTTTTACGTTTTACTGCAGATCTTTTATATATATATATATATATATATATATATATATATATATATATATATATATATATATATATATATATATAATATATATTAAATATATATATATATATATATAATATATATATATATATATATATATATATATATATATATATATATATATATATAATGGCTTTCATGTGATTGACCTGAAAGACATGTGTTGTATGAGTCATGGTGAACAACAAAGCCAGTGGCTTGGTTAAGGTAATGTTCGGTGTAGGACACGGACGTGTCATCACGCTATCAACATTTTCAGATTGTCATCGATTGGATATAGAACAAAGCCACATGTGATGGTCAAAGAAGAATAGAACATGATAAGTGTCCTTTCATTTATGTCAATGTTGATTGCTATTCTTTGAGACACAAAAAAATGGTATTTGAATATCGCGTTTGCCGACAAAAGTTCGGAAATTGTATTTATAAATAATTTATTATTAAATTGTCTTCTATCAATTTAGCAACATGTCCCATTGTCCGGTAATTAATTGTTTCTATCAATTTAACAACATGTGCTTTTGTTCGGTAATTAATTTACCGGAATGCCAATCGCTAGGGCGAGCGACTAAAAACCTGAGCCCCACACGTGATACAAGGACGAGCGACCACGGCAATTCACCATTGCAAGTATCGATCCAACTAGGGTTAACAACACGAAGAAATAAAGGACGGAACCCTTTATGATGAATCAATAATGTATTTCTTAATATGGGACATTCCGTATTATAATTATGGGACGATTGGTAACCTTAACCACAACAGTGCCGCACGTATGTAGGAATATGAACAATATACACGTCTAAATGCCTATAATTAAAATGATGATAAATTATATATATAATAATTAACAAACAAATGTGTATAAAACTCACTGTATCGATTATATTGAAATAGTATGAAATTATGGTAGATAGATCACCCATAGCATATGGAAAGAAGTGTGGGTAGATGCCACCCTCAAATTATGAAATTGAAGGTAATTTTCAAGGTCAAGACAGGTCAAAATTGGTACTTTGGGTTTTTGCATTACTTTGGACCACAATCAATAGATCTATCCAAAGAAATAATTTTTATGTTCTTATACTTGCATCTAACCAGTGTAATTAACAAATAAACATTCACTTTACAATGTTAAAGTATATAATAACGAAACACAAACGTACGTTTTCTCAAAAATACGGTTTTTAATTAGGAACTGTGTTGAACACTTGGTCGTTTTACTTACTATAATGCACTATGATGTGGAATAACGTGTCGCATTCACCTGCACCCAAGTCTATTGGCCAGCTGGGTTGCAACAATCACCCCATCACACCCGCAGGCGTACGTGCAGTTGAGGTTCGTTTTGAAGCGACTGCATCGGGCCATTCTGTACTTAGCCTTGCATCCACAAGTGACCAACTCTAGACACGCATCTGGAATAGCAGGTAATCTTGTCCAGACAGCTTTCAGGCAGTCTGACTCTATGGTCCATGTAGATATGTCGGTGGGAGAAGGGATGTGTATATGGTCCTGGTCTGTCTGCAGCCAGATTTTTGCTTGATAGTTGGTGCGTGCGGTGTGAAGTCCCAGGGCGTCTCTGGTTGGGGGTAACATCTCCAGAACAAGATTGGCCTTACGGAAAAGTTGGAGTCTGGCATTGTCGACGGTTGGCTGCTCAGGTGTGCCGTACAGGTGACATACAAATTGTTCAGTTGGTGCGAGATCTCCATCACGGCCAAGATGCGGATGATTCTGAAACGTTTTCCAGTAAGACCGCTGGTCATGGCCACTAAACACTGAGGTTGTGTCACCTGTGAACGCGTGAAAGCCCAGCAGGTTGTCCTCAGAGGTTGGGTAAGACTCTCAGACAGTGCATGTATTGGATAGCATTTCCTCTTCTTTGCTGTTCCATAGATCATCCACACCTCTGCTGTTTGTGCTGGTATAAAGTGGACTAGAAGCAGCAGGACATCCGTGTCTCTGCAGATGACCAACACTCTTTTGTATCCGTGGTTGATGGCCTCACACGAATGTAGTGTCAGCCTGGTGTCCACCTCTTGATGGTTTCCTTGAAGTTTGACTTCGCTCCTCCTTGTTGACCTCGCATGTGTAACTTAAGAGAATCTGCCTCCTGTTACAAGCTCATATTGTTGTGGTAGATCTGTACCCCTTGTCACGATGATCTCGGACAAGAACCTGGCGAGATTGGCCTTGTTCTCATAAGATGCATTGAAGTTGCTCCACACCTGTGGAAGTGGGACATTTCGTGCATCGTTGACCTTACGAACTGGCTGCTTCTTCCCCACTCGGCTTGGCCTTGTCACTATCTTGATCGGTCGTTGCCCGGTGTAGCGGTCAAATAATTCATCAACTCTTGTTGTGTGACATCTGAAGTGACTTGTCACATTGTTCATGAACACATTAGTATAGTCGCCAAACGTCTGACAACCATGAGGTTTCCAAGAGCTTGGATCAGGCCATGACCGTCAATCAACACACACGTCTTCATGTTGGCTTCTGGAATTACCGAGGGTATGTGAATGCCACCAGTCAGGACATTGACTAGCTCTGACTTTTGTGTCGAGTTCATGTCGCTTGCTTGGTCAGAGACAGCGGGATTTGGGACAACTCATGGTTAAGAATACTCCCTGTTCGACCCGCGGTGACAGCATTGAGTAATCGCTGCAGAAGCTTCCTGTCGGCTTTGACAATCTTCTGTACATTGTATTTGGTAAACACGGTTGCTTTGTACAGAGTAGCAAATTTCTCGAGCGATGCTTATTAAGCACGTCAAGAAACGCCACGGCAGTTTTCCACGTTTTTCAGCTCTTACGATATCACTGACCAGGTTAGTCGGGGCAGAATACAAAGATACGAGGGTACGTATGACGTCACCTATTGAATTCATATCTCCATCTTCTTCTCTCAAAGCAGTGTTTACTCTAAACACATACAAACGTGTAAGCTGTTTCATAAGCTTCTTCATGTCATCAGCATCACCCTTCATCTGGGAATGAAGGTTGTCACTGCGTGTGAAAGTGGTCTCTTCCTCCTCATCTTCCAGGTTGAAGAGGTATCTCGTGTCCTGGGAGATTCGTGAGCGTTCGGCCCAGGTGACACAAAACTTGTCCCTGGTTTGGTCATTTCTTGTAATGCCTATGATGCCGTTCTGCATCTTGCTTGTTTTGTTTATCCACTCAATTATCTGGTCAGCGAGAACTTGGTTGAATCGTCTTTTGGTTCTCTTCACAACTGTTGTGCGGAGCTAGCACACATAAAATAGTCCGGATCTATGCACCATAATACACACCAAGTAAGACCGCATTACACCCTAACAATAGTTCGCACATATAAAAGCCACCACCTAACAATAAGCGTTGTCCGAGTCAAGCAGCCGTCGTTACGCAACCACCTTTCCGAGGAGTCGCGACGCCGGCCGTCGGAGCAGCCTGCGATCATCGCAGGAATCATTGTGCTTGCAAAAGTAAGTGCCGCGCACAATATTGGCGCTGCGAGCAGGGTTAATTCTGCTTTGTGTGAATTACGAACCTGTATGAAATATTCGTGTATGTTTGTTGCGACAATTAGCGAGGAGAAACCTACCGATTTTCCAGTGTTAATTATTTACGGCTGAACTACGCGCCAATTTCAAAAGAATGTAGGATAGGAATTTGCCGGTTCTGTCCTTTGGATGACGATAACTACACTTGTAAAATAATGTTCATTTAGTTATCCTAGTATATAAATTGACCGTTTAAATTAATAAACAGTTCTTGTGATTACAATTTGACGTCCATAGTTCGCTATAATCATTTCGGGGCGTGGTCGCTTGCCGCATTCAACCAACGTTGCGCGACGCTGTCTGTTGCTATGCGACTGCCAGTGAATGAACATCGCTTAACCCTTTCAATTCTTCGGGGTGTTTACACGGAACATAGTTGTCATGTAGCTGAATAAATTTTATAGGGTTTGTGTGTGCTCTTTTCTAACTTTGTAGTGTTTACATCCAATTATAATTCTAGCTACAATTAATTTTGGGTTAAGTTATTTCGAACAATACGACGTTGTCGTCACATCGAACTCATCAATTGCCACGTAGTATCAGTTATATTTGTTGCGTGATACTATTATTTTGTGATCGTAAATACCTGGATACTTTAATCTCTTCCCACCCAAAAGTGTTAGTAAATGTCCAGTGCTATTAAATTTCTGAAAAATCTCGGTTACATCGTTCAGTTTGCTTTTGAGTTGTTATATTAAAAGTACTCGTCTGTGTTATTATATTACAAAATAATGAAGTACAACAATGAGGCACAACTGTTACGGGAGCAACTGGCGCAGATGGCAATTCAAATTCTGGAGAGAGACTACAGAATTCTAGAGATAGATTACAAAATTCAACGGGCAAGCTCAGGCTGGGGCATGGTTGACTTTCGTGAATACATGCAGTTGAGGGAACGCAAAAGGAGAGAGATGCAAGAAAACCTGAGAGAGATGCAAGAAAAACGGAGAGAGATCATTGAAGAAACGACCAGAAGAGATTTTGAAGAAAAGGAACGCATTGATACTCAACACAAATCACCAAACATAGGTGGTGAAGGGAGACAGGGATCGTGTGAGAGTGAAAAGTTGTCACTAGCTCACTCATTCACTCACTCACTAGCTCAATCACTCACTAGCTCAATCACTCACTAGCTCACTCACTCACTCACTCACTCACTCACTCACTCTACTAGCTCACTCACTCAATCACTCACTAGCTCACGCACTCACTCACTCACTCCAATAGCTCACTCACCAAAGTATTAATGTTCAACAAAAAGTGAAAGTGTACATGAATTATTCATGTAATGTTTCATTTGTGAATGTGAACATTACACTTATTTACAAGAATATACTGTATATTTCAAAGTCAAATGTTGCTTTATGTAGTATATACCATTACAATACACTATCCATATGTATATGCTGTATTAAAATTCATACCAATGTAACAATTCTTGTCATTGTAGATCCCATATTTTATGTTACATGATCTTATTTTACATATTGCAGTTTTTGAAATGCGATGCATGTCAGCGATATGAAAAAATCAAAACAGTAGCGCCAATGCTGACACCTATCAAGATTGTGGCACCCATGCATATGGTTGGCATGGATCTCGTAGGTAGGCCATGTAATGTGAAAAGTACAGATGTAATCCTTACTCAATGTAATGTTGACTATTGCCAGTGTACACTAAGCTAATATTGATATTTATGCTGTAAACATTTCCACTCTTGAATGTTTATGACAAATTAAATAGTCGTAACATGCACACTTGTTGTCCCAAGTTAGCATTTTGTGCTTGTGTTGCAAATTTTATTATCTATGGCAATTAGATGATTGTGCATGTAAAATGTCATTCTTGTGCGCCTCTTTTATGGCATATTGTTGTGAATAGAATATCCCAACTTCTACTACTATTAATTTTATTTATTTTCCTTGATTTCCTTGTTTCATTAAAGGTTCGCCAGGTTATATTTGATGGCCTTAGAAGAGAGGGACAACAAATGTCCTATCAAGAATACTGATTTAACTTTGAAGCCCTTTTTAATGGAATCTACCTAATGTTATTATACAAACTTATATTTAAACTACTTTTAGGCCCACTACCTGAGACCAAGAATGGCTACAAATATATCATGACATTATTTCACAAAATACGTTGAACTATACTCCCTGAAGCGGAAGAAGGGTGACGAGGTATTGCGAAGCTTGAACAGCTTCATTTGCAGGTATTGCATTCCTTGATTATTAAGCTTCAATTCAGCAAATGATAAAGCAGCCTAGCAATGTTAATAAGAAGACATGTATACTTAATTTAAATAACTTATGTGTGTAGCAGTACACAAAATTAATTTCATAACAATTCAATGTTCAATGTATTGACTTGGTTTACACAATAAAAACAGTAATTTCATGCCGGAATTGAAACAATTTGGAAAGGCTGGAAAGCACTGGATCTCAAGCATCAGCACCACTCCACTTCACTATCTCGCGATAGATTATGATGTGGGAAGATGGGGGACATATTATGAATTTTTTTTAAATTCCAGCAGGTTGCTGCCACTTTACCCCTTCTTTCCCATATCTATTACTTCATCACAAAATAGGCCTTGATTTTATTTTTGGAAAAGGTGTTAATTTTAAAGCAAGCTCACCACATATCTTCAGCAGAATGTCTCATTTTAGTTGTCTTTTTACGGATATCGTGCCCCAAAGAAATTGTTATCTGACCAATGTCGTGAATTTGTCAACACTCAATGCAGATTTGGCCAAAAAAATCAATATCGACCACATGATTACGGCAGAATCAAAGAAATGGACTTGATGAGAGGTAGCAGTTATTAATTATTAGCATTACAGTCACATTATGAATAAAACAATGTTTTTTTCCTTTATAATAATGTAACCCTGTCCATTGTGATGAACCATTTTATGTTGCTTTTCATTGGTGGATCCATATCACCAACTGAATTCAAAGTCTCTTACTTTCCCATACAGGTAACACAAGCTGATTATAGCACAACCACTGGTCAGATAGAGATAACATTGTTATCAAGTTACAACTCCTAGAATTGTGTCCCTTACTATATTATATTTTTGTGTGTGTATAAATTATTACTTCTAACTGACATTTTTATATTTAAGCCTTCCATCCAACTATGTTCTAAGCACCATGACTTTCCACGTTCACACAAATATCACAACTGCCCAACAGTGCCAATCTAAGCAGTACATAAACAGACAGACAAAGGGAGTGACATCATTTCACTTTAAGATTGGGGACATCGTCCTGAAACGAAACAATGGGAACATCGGTAGGAAAGGTGGCAAACTGGAGCCACAATGGAATGGCCCATTCAGGTAACAATTTTAATTATTTGCCTCAATTTAAACTCTCCTTATTTAAATTTAAATTTCTCCTACTCCACTGTCCTCTCCTACTCCACTGTCTTCTCCTACCCCACTGTTTTCTCCTACCCCACTGTCCTCCCCTACTCCACTGTCCTCTCCTACCTCACTGTATTATCCTACCCCACTGTCTTCTCTACCCCACTGTCCTCTCCTACCCCATTGTCGTCTCCTACCCCGTTGTCGTCTCCTACCCCGTTGTCCTCTCCTACCCCACTGTCCTCTTCTACCCTACTGTCTTCTCATACCCCACTGTCTTCTCACAAACCACTGTCCTCTCCTACCCTACTGTCTTCTCGTACACCACTATCTTCTCATACCCCACTGTCCTCTCATACCCTACTGTCTTCTCCTACCCCACTGTCTTCTCATACCCCACTGTCTTCTCATACCCCACTGTTTCTTCCGTCTAAGGTGACAGCTACGTTTTTGCGCACACTTTTTCCATGGGAATGGCTGAATGACAACGTATGTTATCTTTAAAAACAGTTTGTGCATGCATGTTCCACATACTTTCTGAAGTTATATAGTCACACACAGACACACACAGACACAGATACACACATATACACACACACATACACACGTACACACGTACACACGCGCACACACACACACACACACACACACACACACACACACACACACACACACACATTATAACTGCAAGAGTTTAACAATCAGATGGTGTACTGGTGTATAATAAACCATGGTCGTAATTATTATCTGAAAACTATTAAATAGAATCAATGCGTGTGCACACATGAAATGTTTGCTTAAAGAACACCAGCAGGGTGTGAATCTGCCACACACAACACTGAATCGATATTAGCCTAAACTATCCAAATGAACAAAATGGTTAGACAAACAACTGACAATGCATTTGCATTACAACACAGCTACAACTGTATTCTTTATTATTCGAATTTTTTAACTTTTAATTTTTATATCTTTCAATAGTATGTTTTTCCACAAACAAAACGTAGAACGAATTAATTAAAGTTTATCGTGAAAAACAGAATTTTTTAAAGATAAAATCCATGAAATTATGTAATTTATAATATTTAAAAAAATTAAAAAAGAGGGTATCCGGAAGTGGGAGACACTGGGAACATTCTGCCTATAGTACATCAGTACATAGTACAGTATCTAATGTATCTACTTGGGCTCGGGACTCCGCTTTGGTTGCTCCTTACAACGTTCCCCTGGCGAGAAATGTCACGACCTTCAAACCTCACAACTGACCACTGTGCTACGAGAAAGGGAGGGAGTATCTGCCCCTAAGCCCGGCGTTCCATTGCCGGATGTGACCCTCCATATTGCGAGCATCACGTGATACACCCTTTGCCACGAGGCATCGAATACACATCAGTTACAATTATAGTAGCAATTTCCTTTCTTTATATACCATATAGTCTTTGACTGGCGAGATTGTGGTGTCAACTTGTCTTCACTGGAAATAGTTCTTAAACTGATATAACTATTTCCAGTGAAGTTATTTGTATTGTAGAATGGCGTTAAAACATCGTTTATATGTTATATTATATCATATGATACATTAAACACGTTAACATGCGAAACTATAATTATTCATCCATGCACAGTTATGGATAGGTATGTTTTACATTAGGCGACGTGAAACCAAGATGGCGTACACATCGTCGCCATTTTGTCCTTCATAAAATGTAACAAGGAATTACTTTAAAATGTTGATACATAATTCTATATAACTCAAATTTGTACACAAGAATACATAACATAAAATAATAAACATAATTAACAGATGTAGACTAAGACAACTTTAGTTATTTTTTTAAAGATATTATCGACACCAATCAGCATAGTGATGGTAATTTTGTTTTCCACATTTGAGTTGTCTTAAACAGGCAAAAACATCGCTTATGTGTTATATTATATCATATGATACATTAAACATGTTAGGTAACATATAAACCTATAATTATTCATCCATGCAGATTTATGGATAGGAATGTTTTACAACAGGCGAGGTGAAACCAAAATGGCGCACACATCGTCGCCATTTTTTCCTTCATGAAATGTAACAAGGAATTACTTTAAATGTTGATACATAATTCACATAATTCAATATAATTGGTAAACAAGAATACATAACATAAAATAGTAAACATATAATAGATGTAGACTAAGCCAATTTATTTTAATTCAGATATTAACAACACCGATCAACATAGTGATCATAATTTTGTTTTCCACACAGCTTAAACAGGCAAAAGCACTTGTCCCAATAATGGTATTAACTTTAGGGACAAAAACTAGAAATGATCGAAGTAAGCAATGCATTTAAAGATCTTAAAGATAATACGATATCGTACAGGAAGACAATGCAATGACTTTAGAAGCCGCATATAACGAATAAAACATGGAGACCTAGTTTCAATCCATTGTAATTTTGTGATGCTGTTCAAGGTAAAATTATGGTAGAGGGGATTACAACAGAAACATGCATTGCATTGAATCAAGAATATGATTACATAACAACAATTGAACGTACGAGCATTAGTTGTCTTTCCACCACAAATCATAAACGTTCATACCTTCGAGTACTTGCATCGTCCAATCTGTGCCCGTCCTCGTTGTGTTTCGGTATCTGGTGATATCCTAGTGTCTGCTGACATCTTAAACTGCACCTTGTGTGCAGCTTAGTTGAGACCAACTGTCACACCGCATTGAGCGTCAAACGTGCATCGTCTGCTGCACTCGACCCCAATCGAACAAACCAAGAAACCTATGAAGTTGGCCTTGCACTGTTAACGGGGAGAATTACATTTCGACCCCAACGATTCCATGCTATTGGTCGTTGCACCCTTGAGTCATTTGTTAATAGAAATACCTGTCACGTGCAAGTCACCGATATGGCGAAGTGACATGTTGTCAACCCCAGCTATGCCAAGAATGTCCAACACCAATTGACGGATTGCATTGTCTGTGTTAAACTGTGATAATGTCAATGAAGCATGGCAGGTATTACACAATTGCTTTGTATGGCATAAATAGCTTCGACGTTCGTGTAGATATGTGCAAATAGCCATGACCGAATCCATGTGCGCCTATATGAGAATGAGAGAATGCTACAAAAAAACGAGTGGCGGGCGAAAACGTGGAGGAAGAGGGGTGTAGACGACCAGAGAAGAATGGGAAAGAATAAGGAAAACGGGATAGATATAGTGTGACGCAGAGACAGAGGAGGGAGGATCGGAGGAAGAGGGAATGAGAGGGAGGGAGGGAGGTAGGAAGAGAGGGAGGGGAGGGAGAGAGGGAGGGAATAATGATTTAATGTTCAATTTTATTTAGTTTATATCTTAATGGATGTAGCATTATTGGAAAAGTAAACTATATTTTGTCCCGTAACACGCAGCACTGACATAATTGTTTTGGCGTATCATGTTTATTGAAATTTTACAGATATTGATAGTTGACCGGGATTTTATCGAATCACAAATTTGGAATAACCCGAATACAACTGAGTCTTTGGGCAAAGTAAACCGGTAGACTTAAGACACACACCACACACCACACACCACACACCACACACCACACACCACACACCACACACCACACACCACACACCACACACCACACACACGATGATATAGGCATTATAGAAATCTTACTATTATTATACAACCATTTTCTTTTACTTTCTAGCATAAGCTTGGTTAACAAATGCCATAACACTGCTTATTGTGTATATGTGTGTCTTTAAAACTTTTGTCACACCCACGTTTTCATTGCTATAGTAAAACAGGGAATGGTTTATTGCCTACTAGCCTTGCAGCCATGTCTGTTTTTGTCGTAGTGATATGTTTTTTGCAGGAGTAGTTAGATGATATTATCATGTGGCCCTTAATCAGCCATTACATCAACAAGTTGCGTTATTTTCAATACACTTATGTTATATCTGGATTAGTATGGATGTTGTTTCTGAAGTAATAAGTTTGCTTTTTTAAAGAGGTGTACGTTTGATAAATGTGAATAAAATTTCTGTTCAAAGTTTAAAATACACATCTTTTGTCATTTATATTATTTCACTATTGTGTGAAGTGTTGTTATATTTAACCGAACAACCAAAGAAACGATGTGACTAACAATAGTCACATTACCAGGGGACCATAAAGAGGTATTCATATGAATGTGTTGTTAACACGGGGAAATATTAACAATAATGTGTATTTATATTTCAGTATGCAAAGGCCAGCTGCGACGGAACGGAAACAAACCAAATAGAGCAGGCCGACGTTGTTGGTTTTCGGCCCGCGTTGTTGCATGAGTTTATAAATCTTTGAAAGTAATCTTATTTAATTATTATTAAATGCTACGGTTTATACAAAGAGCTTCTTTTGTTGTGAATGATATTGTTTGCATTTCATTTAACACTGCTATTCAACTGTAATGTGACACATACTTGCAGCAGTCGACATGTTAATAAAGTTATGTAAGTCTTGAATGCATGACTCATTTCCCAAAATATATTATTAAGTCATTGCCGAGTTGTGTTGGGTAAAACCAACTATTTGGATGTGGTAACGTCTAGATTTCCCCCCTTGTGCTGATATTGAAGCACCTTAATGGGATTTATATACTGCAATGTTATGCCAATTTTTTGATAGATTTCCACCCTTTGTATTGATATTGAAGCACCTCAATTGGATTTATATACTGCAGTGTTAAGCCAATATAACGCCTTTTTGAATAAAAAATATATTTTTACAAAACATTCCAATAGAACCACTATAAAAGTGTGTTCCATACATGCAAAATAGACGCAAATATATGCCATTATAAAAGTGTGATCCATACCCATCCCCTGACGAATTTACACAATTTAAACCGTATGTATCTAAAACACAGCTTTATTTTTATTTGTTTTCAAAATATAGGGCCTGCCTACAAACTATGCCAATTCGTTGCACGTTACATCCAATACATTCAGCTAGTAGACAGTTACATATATCTTAAACTGCCAGAGTTATATGTCACGAAGACGCGGGGATTTGTGAGGTTTTGTTATGTTTATTAATAATAATTGCAAGAAAGGAAGCGCATCAATAAATGATTAACATAAACTATAATATGCATGGTTCACTCATATGTTAATTCGGCAATCACCATGTTAACGCTGGTCACAGTAGACGTTAACCTTTGTCACGCATGTAAGAAGTCCATAAACAACACTCAAAACGAGGTGGAACGACATCCTGGACCGGATATACATTCCAGACTGGCTAGCACGGGCCGTAACGTCGCGCTAACCTTCGCCATGAACCGCTAACCTTTTGACATGAACCGCTAACCTTCGACATTCTGGACCGCTCGACGTTCTGGACCGCCATACCGGCCGCGATGCCCGGCCCCTGCTGATGGCGTGGTCGCGTGAAAGCCACAGTGTACGTCTGGGGGTTGGGAGTTGTATCACAAATAAAGAACTTCATAAAACGTTCTCATGTACAGTTATTGAACAGACGAAGCAAAGAACGTGACCATCGAGTTGACTTGGCTAGTTATTTGTCGAGCAGATTTGAACGTGCATACATATTCCCATAGGCATAGCCTGTATAGGCATATATAGCAATGTTTTAACAAGATTTAACAAAATTGCCACCTAGAGATTCAACTCTAGATGGCAGGTGGACTAGGAAGCAATTTGGCTTATCGAGAGTCCAACCTATCTATCTAAGTATACCCCGCCCGTCTTAGGTATAAGTCGATTTTATTTTTAAATATATTAACACTACTAGCACCTACACAATCAGCTGATAATCTGTTCAATTCGTTTACTGTTCTTTGTGAAAATGAAAATTTTCTAATATCCAGTCTACACTGCTTCTTTGCTAATATAACTCCATGTCCTCTAGTCCTTCTCTCTTCATTGACTCTGAAAAAATATTTCTGTCAATATTTTCATATCCATTCAATATTTTAAACACCTCAATCTGATCTCTCAATCTTCTGGTTTCTAGTGTTGTTAAACCACATTCTTTTAGACGCATTTCATAACTAATATTCCTGAGTTTTGGTATCATTTTGGTTGCTCTCCTTTGTACTCTTTCTAGCATATCAATATCCTTCTTGCGATATGGCCTCCATGCTTGTATACAATATTCTAAGTGAGGCCTAACTATTGTTTTATACAGCGGTATTATTAGTTCTCTTGTATACTATATTCTAAGTGAGGCCTAACTATTGTTTTATACAGCGGTATTATTAGTTCTTTTTCTTTGTACACTATATTTCGCCTAATTAATCCAAGAATTTGGTTTCCCTTCGCTGCTGCAATTCCACACTGCTCTGATACCTTCATGTCAGCACTAATAGTTAACCCTAAGTCCTTTTCCTTTAAGGTAGTATTTAGTACAGTATCACCCATTGTATATTGTGCATCTTCATTCCCATGTCCTGTGTGAAGGCACTTACACTTTCCAAATTTAAACAGCATTTGCCACTTCTCAGACCATTCTATCAACTTATTAAGATCATCTTGTAAATGCTATCTATCTGCATCACTTTTAATTTTCCTAAACACTTTTGTGTCGTCCGTTTTCGTGGCATGTATGTGGTATAATTTGTTCTTTTTGGTAAATATGACGCTGTTGGGTCGTTTCCTGCTTGTATTTATCAGTTCTTATGAAAAACAACGAGTTTTCTAGCCATCGAGCTCGAAATATAACGCTTTCACGTCGTCGATGGTTATGTATTTCTCCAGCTGCTTGAGAAATAACGCCGACTTGATTCGTTATTCGAGCAGATCTGGGCGTGGAAGCATGTGCTCTTAAAACTATGTTCGTGTCTTCTACGTGTATGTACTAATTGACTGTTGTAAATGCGACGTTGTCGGGTCGTTTCTTGTGTGTATTTATCGGTTCTGATGAGAAATAACGAGTTTTCCTATTCATCGAGCTGCTCGAGAAATAGCGCCGACTTGGCTCGTTATTTGTCTAGCAGATCAGGGCGTGCATGCATGGGCTCTTACAAATATGTTCGTGCCGTCTACGTGGACACACTAGTTGCTTGTAGTAAATGCGACGCTGTTGTGTCGTTTCCTGTATGTATTTATCAGGTTTTATTTATGAGAAACAACAAGTTTTCTAGCCATCGAGCTGCTCTATCAACTAACGGATGCTCCCTGGGTCACAGCTGACAGGAGACTGGGGAGTGACCTGAGGATAAGGGCAGCCCTGAGCTAAATGGCACAGTTGATATGTAACCGTAATTATTATGTGATTAAAGTAGTTTCCGGAACACTTCGACTTATTTATTTCCGGATGAAGTTGTAGATATATATGTACACGTAAATGCCACGAAAATATTTCTAAGTCGCCCATTCATGGATTTCATGCACGCCCAGATCTGCTCGACAAATAATGAGCCAAGTTGGCGTTATTTCTCGAGCAGGTCGATCGATGGCTAAGAAAACTCGTTGTTTCTCATGAAAACGGATAAATACAAGCAGAAAACGACACAACAGCATCGAATTTACTACTAACAATTAGTATGTGCACGAAATTCGTTTGTAAGAGCCCATGCATGCACGCAAAAATCTGCTCGACAAATAACGCGACGAGTCGGCGTTATTTTTCGAGCAGGTCGATGACTAAGAAAACTCGTTGTTTCTCATGAAAATGGATAAATACATGCAGGAAATGATCGACCCAACAACATCGCATTTACTACTAACAATTAGTGTGTGCACGAAAATCATTTGTGACAGCCCATGAACGCACGCAAAAATTTGCTCGACAAATAACGAGGCGAGTCGTCGTTATTTCTCGAGCTGCTCCACAAATAACGACCCGAGTTGCCGCTATTTCTCGAGCTGCTCGAGAAATAAAGACTCCACTGGTTCTTATTTATCGAGCAGCTCGGGAAATAAGAACTCGATTACTTCTTATTTACCGAGCAGCTCGGTAAATAGCCTGAACCATTTAGTTATTCACAGAACAGGGTTGTGCGAATAGCCAGTATTCGCACTATGTCGCCCCTCAATGAGAGCGATGAAAGGTGGCGCCACACCACGGAGCTTCGATAATTGAGGCTACTGTCCATCAAAAAGTGGTAGCTGATATGCTCCGCTCCGTCCGATAACATTTTTATGGATTGAACGAGAATATTTTCCAGCCGTTAGGGTGGTGTTTCAGTGGTACCGCATAAGAAAGTGGGATAAGTGACCTACTAAAACACTTAGCATCATGTTCAAGCGAAGAGCAACGGTGTTGTGCTGGTAGCAACACTGAGCACGGGAACCGGACGTTTCACGCCGGGGTGAGTGAGTCGACTAGAGTTTCTGCCTTGAACCGCTGGAACACTTGAAGGGGCGATTCCACTGATAATGTGATAGCAAAAATCGTATTTCTAAACCGCGATCGAACTAATGGTCTATTCTTGGTACGTACACGGTGCGACGATAACCTTGCAAACTACCTCAACAACGTGAAAACTCTGCACTCTGCTTTTGGTCGGTACTTGACTGTAAGTGACACTTATAATGTGAACTGCACCGTTCTTTCTTCTTGTTACCGACTGCGTGTATTTCTGTTTATTTACACTATTTTGTTCTTCAATATTGCACTTTAAAAACAAAACATGTCGCTCAAATACCACCTAGATCCTCATGACGGTGAGCCTAGCTTCTGTTGGAAGAAAAGGACTGCGTTAAACTGTCACTTGTGTTGTGACGTTGTGTGTCCTTCCGCTTCGGCGTCAATCGTTACATCACGGATACATCATAGTCAGGCAATACCGCCGCCACACCTATGCACGGATGGCCCTACTTAGGTGGATTTATATATTGCAATGTATAATAGGATTTGCATAGTACCAGTATTTTTGTTACTGCCAGAGAGCACAAAATTATTAAAATAACCTGATGCAAGATAAGCCAATATTTGGATGACATCTGTTAGCTGTCATACATAGAATCTTTTAGATGTCTAGAATATAGTAACTGTAATATTATCTAGTCAAGATTACACCACAGGATTACGGTAGTGTGGGATCATGTTAACTTTGGAGCGCATAGCTTATCTAGACCAGTGTACTATTATAAAATAGCGGTTTGTGTTAGGGTTAGGTTAGTGTTAAGGTGTGTGTATTGCACAAAAATGAGTTGATCAGTGTTGATAATATTAAGTCTTATTATTTAAAAAAAAATTAACTTTTAAATGACCTGTGATTACAACACAGTAACATGAGGTGTATGACTGGAGACACTAACTAAGCTTTGACATGTTCAAAGATCGGTTAATTTTGGTTGAATGCAAAGTTTCCTTTGAAGCTGCAACTACTTCAAAGCACTGCATTGAAACCTTTGGATCACCACAATTGTTATTACATCTCCTATCCTTAGTCCTTTTCTGGCCTTTCTTTTATGGTGTTACTCATTACAGTGTCACTCATTATATACTGTACATATTCATTCCAATGTGGAGGCATTCCCTATAATTGAGCAATGTCTCCCATTTTTATTGATCTTTAGGGTTCCGAAGACATAACAGTCATTAGTAGTCTAACTGTAGACAGACCAGTGCTTCCCCACACACTTGCTGCGATGCACCAGCCCACAGCAGCTAGGTACCTTCCCAATACCTGACATTTCCATGTGTAATATGCCTCCATCTATAATACACACCCTGCTTTTTGTTTCATTGTGATATAATTTAAGTTTTCTATATAACTACACTGACACCATGTATAGAACTCACCCCCAACCTTTGACATGAATCCCTGTTTTCTCCGCTTCAAATATTTTGCTTGAACCCATGAATCCATCTCAGAACTGTTTAGGTCACGTAGATAGATGCAACTTATGACATTGCTGTTGGCTAGTTGCTTGCCTTTCACTGGCTTGTCAGCGCTATCAACTTGTGTTGTAGTTTGAAATTGCGCAACTGATTAAATCAGGGCATGCTAGAACCTACAATGTGTCATTCTGATTTCACTTTTAAATTACCAGGTAACACCAAGTAAATTTAGTTCTATATCTAAATGCTACATGTAAACTTGGTAATTTCAACAGCGGAGCATACATATACATGTGCTATATTTGCTATTTATACTCACAACATTTGCATTACATCTTTAAACAAGGAGTCACATTGTTGATTTGACCTGTAATGTGGGCATCATTCACGTGATTCCGGAGCACGAATCGTAACGCCCTGATGCTCAGGGAGAGTAATGTGTTTGAGCTCGCTGGTATTAACCTGATTCAAACATCTAAAAAAATTCTACAGATGCTCATATGTAGATTCCCGGTCTTGTTCGCTTCCTGCTTAGTTGTGTTCTTCACAATATCTGACATCCTAGCTCTTATCTTTTGTCATGTCCCATGCCTTGATCAGGACTAGAGAGACAGTTATTGGAGTAAGAGACTGAGAGACTGAGAGATTGACAGTACCTTTCGTCTGCATTGCTGCAGTTGTGACATCAAGTTTTCTAGCAATATTATCCTGGTCTGGAAACATTGATAAATTGGACGTAACAAAATCTGTTTCATAGCGCCATGTATAATGTGTACCCAGACTTTATGATCAAAAAGTGAAAGAAAAAGGACAGAAATTTGTGGTAGTCTTGCCTCCACAACACACACACACACACACACACACACACACACACACACACACACACACACACACACACACACACACACACACACACACACACACACAACACACACACACACACACACACACACACACACACACACACACACACACACACACACACACACACACACACACACACACACACACACACACACACACACACACACACACACACACACACACCACGTACGGAAATAGGCCACTTCACATATCACAGTTGAGCCTAATTTGTTATGGTACTATATTACTATTGAAGTGAATTGTAGTTGTAGAGTCACATAGACATTTTTATTAGACAATATATCAAGTGGGTGGGCTGGCTAGAAACTTGTAATCAGATCTCATTTTAGTGTGTCCGACTGTGATTATGTAGCTCAGACAGATGATGAATTCAGTGGCAGATTACTACAGACATATGTTTAGGGCCCACCAAGGCCAGGGGCTCAACACTTTTTTTAGACTGAATGCTCCCAAAACTTAGCTGGCAAGACACGATTCGGTACGTCTAGTGAATCTGGACCAACCTAGATTTCAACATTATAACTAAACTATGTTTACCTCTGTACCTTGGAGCATTAGGTCCACGACATGACGTCATCCCAGGCCTTTTTTGTTATGAAAACACCGAAAATTTTGAATCTTAGCACATTTGTGACACCCAAACATTGACCTGGTTTGCATCGACATTCATTGCTACATTGTTCACAGCTGTAATGTGTGGTCGACTGGCTGCAGTGGCATTGACTGTCACAATGGATGTTTTGGGGTTTTCAAAGTGCGCCAAGATTTTCATAATATACCTGCAATGATGTTATATGGTGGTACTAAACTATTGACGTAACAATTTAAGCCGGAATAATAATTTTTTTTTCTTCAAAAACATACATAGCCATAATGTAGCAGACTGTCAAGTACTGACCTGTGTTGATGTGTTGGTTACAGGACTGCTGTGTGACAAGTGACAGAGACTGACCACTAAGGACAACACATGACAATGGATGACTCAAAGGACAAGTCACAGAAGGTGGAGGGGCATGGGGGCGAGGGTTCTGACAGTGAGGAGGAGGACACCCCAGGACTGGCCAGTGCTTACAGTGTCACAGACCTGTTGGACGAACTTGATGACGATGATGTTTACGAGGATGCAAACGACAACGAAAAGGAGAAAGAAATGGGAAATGCAGAGGGAGAAACAGAAGGGAAATCTTCTGGAGACGTTGCTGCCGAGGAGGGAAAGAAAGAGGGAAGTGGAGAACTTAACTCTACGGAAGAGGGAAAGAAAGAGGGAAGTGGAGAACTTAACTCTACGGAAGAGGGAAAGAAAGAGGGAAGTGGAGAACTTAACTCTACAAAAGATGGAAAGGAAGAGGGGAGTGAAGAACCTGGCACTATGGAGATAAATAATAGAGCCAGTTCAATAAACACTGCTCAGACTGAGTCAGACAATGCGGTGAAAGAACCAGCCTCTGGTGTCAACAACGTCACAGACACTGAAGGTGATGTCAATGTTAGTAAGTGCAAAGTCAGTGACACAACTAGTGATAGTGCAGGTGACACTGTTAGTGCTGGTGACATTGTTGGTGCTGGTGACACTGTTGGTGCTGGTGACACTGTTGGTGCTGGTGACACTGTTAGTGACAAGATTGATAACAGCGGCAAAACGGAGTATCCTGATGAAGCAGTGCCATCTGGTGACAGTGTGAGCGAACTGAAGAAATCAACAACAGCAGCGGAAAATGGAATTGCTGATCCAGATGTAGACGCTGTCACCTCTAAAGATGACAGCACTGCTGGTGACACAGCAGACGTCACAGCGAACGATGTTGACAGTGATTCCATGGACAATACGTTAAAAGACGATTGTGAGGATGCAGCAGCGGACGGTATGGAGAATGTCACTGCATCAGCTGATGGTGACAATGTGCCAGGGATGAACTGTGATGAGATCTACACAAATGCAGATGCACTTTTACGAAGAAAACACGCCAACCATCTGTCTGGGGGTCACGACCTGGCTACGACAGGAGAGGGTGAAGGTGTGGGGGGTGCAGTGTGTGCTGACATTGCGGGCAGGTTCCTTGTGCCCCCCGGGGGTGGGGCTGGGGGAAGTGAGGGGACAGACAGTCTGGATAGAGAGGTTGTGCATGAGGAGGGTGACGGGACAGTACCCTTGACTTCTGATGAACTCTTGGATACTCACCCCTACAGCAACATAGAGCTGGACAATGCAGGTGAGTCCACTGTCTTATGTAGGGTAAGTTAAAACTATCTTCTTTCTCTCACACCAGTCCACTGTCTTCCTTCTCTCACACCAGTCCACTGTCTTCCTTCTCTCACACCAGTCCACTGTCTTCCTTCTCTCACACCAGTCCACTGTCTTCCTTCTCTCACATCAGTCCACTGTCTTCCTTCTCTCACACCAGTCCACTGTCTTCCTTCTCTCACACCAGTCCACTGTCTTCCTTCTCTCACACCAGTCCACTGTCTTCCTTCTCTCACACCAGTCCACTGTCTTCCTTCTCTCACACCAGTCCACTGTCTTCCTTCTCTCACACCAGTCCACTGTCTTCCTTCTCTCACATCAGTCCACTGTCTTCCTTCTCTCACACCAGTCCACTGTCTTCCTTCTCTCACACCAGTCCACTGTCTTCCTTCTCTCACACCAGTCCACTGTCTTCCTTCTCTCACACCAGTCCACTGTCTTCCTTCTGTCACATCAGTCCACTGTCTTCCTTCTCTCACACCAGTCCACTGTCTTCCTTCTCTCACACCAGTCCACGTCTTCCTTCTCTCACACCAGTCCACTGTCTTCCTTCTCTCACATCAGTCCACTGTCTTCCTTCTCTCACACCAGTCCACTGTCTTCCTTCTCTCACACCAGTCCACTGTCTTCCTTCTCTCACACCAGTCCACTGTCTTCCTTCTCTCACACCAGTCCACTGTCTTCCTTCTCTCACACAGTCCACTGTCTTCCTTCTCTCACACCAGTCCACTGTCTTCCTTCTCTCACACCAGTCCACTGTCTTCCTTCTCTCACACCAGTCCACTGTCTTCCTTCTCTCACATCAGTCCACTGTCTTCCTTCTCTCACACCAGTCCACTGTCTTCCTTCTCTCACACCAGTCCACTGTCTTCCTTCTCTCACACCAGTCCACTGTCTTCCTTCTCTCACACCAGTCCACTGTCTTCCTTCTCTCACACCAGTCCACTGTCTTCCTTCTCTCACACCAGTCCACTGTCTTCCTTCTCTCACACCAGTCCACTGTCTTCCTTCTCTCACACCAGTCCACTGTCTTCCTTCTCTCACACCAGTCCACTGTCTTCCTTCTCTCCAAACCCGTCCACTGTCTTCCTTCTCTCACACCAGTCCACTGTCTTCCTTCTCTCACACCAGTCCACTGTCTTCCTTCTCTCACACCAGTCCACTGTCTTCCTTCTCTCACACCAGTCCACTGTCTTCCTTCTCTCACACCAGTCCACTGTCTTCCTTCTCTCACACCAGTCCACTGTCTTCCTTCTCTCACACCAGTCCACTGTCTTCCTTCTCTCACACCAGTCCACTGTCTTCCTTCTCTCACACCAGTCCACCCCTGTCTTCTTCTTCTCTCACACCAGTCCACTGTCTTCCTTCTCTCACACCAGTCCACTGTCTTCCTTCTCTCACACCAGTCCACTGTCTTCCTTCTCTCACACCAGTCCACCGTCTTCCTTCTCTCACACCAGTCCACTGTCTTCCTTCTCTCACACCAGTCCACTGTCTTCCTTCTCTACACCAGTCCACTGTCTTCCTTCTCTACACCAGTCCACTGTCTTCCTTCTCTCACACCAGTCCACCGTCTTCCTTCTCTCACACCAGTCCACTGTCTTCCTTCTCTCACACCAGTCCACTGTCTTCCTTCTCTCACACCAGTCCACTGTCTTCCTTCTCTCACACCAGTCCACTGTCTTCCTTCTCTCACACCAGTCCACTGTCTTCCTTCTCTCACACCAGTCCACCGTCTTCCTTCTCTCACACCAGTCCACTGTCTTCCTTCTCTCAATCAGTCCACTGTCTTCCTTCTCTCAGGTCAGTCCACTGTCTTCCTTCTCTCACATCAGTCCACTGTCTTCCTTCTCTCACACCAGTCCACTGTCTTCCTTCTCTCACACCAGTCCACTGTCTTCCTTCTCTCACACCAGTCCACCGTCTTCCTTCTCTCATATCAGTCCACTGTCTTCCTTCTCTCAGGTCAGTCCACTGTCTTCCTTCTCTCACACCAGTCCACTGTCTTCCTTCTCTCAGGTCAGTCCACTGTCTTCCTTCTCTCATATCAGTCCACTGTCTTCCTTCTCTCACACCAGTCCACTGTCTTCCTTCTCTACACCAGTCCACTGTCTTCCTTCTCTCAGGTCAGTCCACTGTCTTCCTTCTCTCACACCAGTCCACTGTCTTCCTTCTCTCACACCAGTCCACTGTCTTCCTTCTCTCACACCAGTCCACTGTCTTCCTTCTCTCACACCAGTCCACTGTCTTCCTTCTCTCACACCAGTCCACTGTCTTCCTTCTCTCACACCAGTCCACTGTCTTCCTTCTCTCACACCAGTCCACTGTCTTCCTTCTCTCATACAGTCCACTGTCTTCCTTCTCTCATATCAGTCCACTGTCTTCCTTCTCTCATATCAGTCCACTGTCTTCCTTCTCTCATATCAGTCCACTGTCTTCCTTCTCTACACCAGTCCACTGTCTTCCTTCTCTCACACCAGTCCACTGTCTTCCTTCTCTCACACCAGTCCACTGTCTTCCTTCTCTCATACCAGTCCAATGTCTTCCTTCTCTCATATCAGTCCACTGTCTTCCTTCTCTCATATCAGTCCACTGTCTTCCTTCTCTCACACCAGTCCACTGTCTTCCTTCTCTCAGGTCAGTCCACTGTCTTCCTTCTTCACACCAGTCCACTGTCTTCCTTCGCTCAGGTCAGTCCACTGTCTTCCTTCTCTCATATCAGTCCACTGTCTTCCTTCTCTCACACCAGTCCACTGTCTTCCTTCTCTCAGGTCAGTCCACTGTCTTCCTTCTCTCATATCAGTCCACTGTCTTCCTTCTCTCACACCAGTCCACTGTCTTCCTTCTCTCATATCAGTCCACTGTCTTCCTTCTCTCACACCAGTCCACTGTCTTCCTTCGCTCAGGTCAGTCCACTGTCTTCCTTCTCTCATATCAGTCCACTGTCTTCCTTCTCTCACACCAGTCCACTGTCTTCCTTCGCTCAGGTCAGTCCACTGTCTTCCTTCTCTCATATCAGTCCAACTGTCTTCCTTCTCTCACACCAGTCCACTGTCTTCCTTCTCTCAGGTCAGTCCACTGTCTTCCTTCTCAACCAGCCATGCCTTTTTTCCTTCGCTCAGGTCAGTCCACTTGTCTTCCTCTCTCATATCAGTTCACTGTCTTCCTTCGCTCAGGTCAGTCCACTGTCTTCCTTCTCTCACACCAGTCCACTGTCTTCCTTCTCTCAGGTCAGTCCACTGTCTTCCTTCTCTCATATCAGTCCACTGTCTTCCTTCTCTCAGGTCAGTCCACTGTCTTTCTTCTCTCACACCAGTCCACTGTCTTCCTTCTCTCAGGTCAGTCCACTGTCTTCCTTCTCTCAGGTCAGAAAAAGTTATACACAAGTTTTCAGTGTATATAGTTTATGACCCGCCAGCTGAACAAGCCTGCAAGTCGAATACTTAAGGATATCGCTATTAATTACCTTCAGATGTACCGGTAGCATATAGAATGTGCAAAACGTATATTTTGGCATCTATAGTTCTACACAAACAATCTGATTGGCAAAGATGTAAAATGAGGTTTGTGAACATGTATTTTGAAAAATAACTTATATTACATGAAATACTCAATGGCCCCAGTTGCATAATGGTGTGTTTAAAAATAACATGCTTATGCTGCATTTAAGTCATTATTTATCAGTCAGATATTAGACAGTGTTATTGCAGAGCCAATGTCATAGATCGCTGTGTGACCACTATGGCTTCATATCGGCTCTGTGCTGTGGTAGTGAATTTGGTACAGACAACTTCAGTAACAAGATATTACTCTGTAGTTGACCTTCAGGACAAGTCTGTATTTGATCGCTTGCCTCCTGCGCATATTTATTATCCCACAGTCTCCCTGCTACTTCTGATTGGCTCATAGAGCACATATTCATAGAACCTGTGAGCACTTTTGTTCACAGCTAGGGTTTATGTTCATTTAGCTTCTGGTTATTTATTATATATTCTTAGAGATTGTGAACTTGTTCACAGAAGTTATACACATGTTTGTAATAGCTTGTGCAGCAGTGTGCTTACAACAATAGAAAATGGTAACATTTTCATGGAGCTTGTGCATGTGTTAATAGAGACTGAGACTGTTGCTGCTACTGTTGGGTCTCAGTGTCAACTTTGTCTCTGCCGTCATCTATAAGTATCCAACAAGTGTGACACACTGTCTGTCAGACTGTCATAACGACAACACAGTCAAGTCTCAACGACAAAACGGAGTAAACTTAATTTCTTGGTAGGAATTTGTGACATAAACAAAACATAGCGTCAGTAAGTTATATGGTCACAGACGAGCAGTGAGGACACATATAAGACCAGGTCACACACAGTCACTGGGCAGGAGGCTGGCCAAGGTCCAGTGTTTATCACCAGTGGTGAGCCATAAACTGGGCATGGAACCAGTGGCGTTTGTATTGACTGGGACTGTGTACTGCAGTGGTAGGGAACTGAACCACTTCCCCTGGTGGCAGTGTTGGCACTCAGCTGGTTTGTCTCACTCCTGGCCACAAGTCATTAACCCTTTCCACCTCAATGCTTCTGCATGCATCTTTCAGTTGCAACCTAGCCCATCTACTCAGGTTTTTTAATTATTAATATGGTTGTAAATCTGATCCCCTGAACTGCTTTAATACTTGCATCTTGGTGTAGTCATGTGTCAGATCTGTAGTAAATAAACCGCACTCAGCCTGATCACATTACCCGGTACTTATACAGTGAGCTTGTAATCTACGTAGACATGAATAATGTAAAATGTATAACCTGTGTTTTTACCATTGGGCAGGTGGTCTGTTCACTCTATTGATCAGTAAGCATGCACATTGTTGTTCCGCAGATACGGATCAATGCAGAGAATAAATGCGATGACTCGTAGTGCTCGCGAGATGTAGGCCACACATGTTTTCTAGTAACTCAGCAGATGTTTCAAAAGAAATGGTAATATCACCAAAAAGTCATGTTGATAGAAAGATGGAGATGTCAGCGCATTAGAACTACACCCAACTGGGGGATCCTGACAACATTGAATCAGCAGAAAACTTTATTATATTTCACAGACACCTGAAAACCTTTCTGTTTAATCTCGTCTATCCAGTATCCACCCTAGCTTCTTAGCGCTCTCATCCAATTGTTGATGACCTTTGAACTGCCCGTGACTATGAGATGCTGAATCCACTGGTTGTGTAGCACCAGTGAGCCTGGATTCTGAGGATATTGGCACATAGAAGTTATTTATTATTACTATTATTAACGTGCTCTATTACACATTCTACTTTATAAGTGGCATCACCCTAGCAATTATATTTCTTTGTGATACAGCCTGTACTGGCTGACAAACAGACCAGAGCCCACTCTTGTAGTTCACAGACACAGGCCAGAAATTAGTACACATTCCTTAATTCCTACTAAATTAGCACTAATTTGGTAGAAATTAGACATCTGGCACTCTCAGACCCTGACATCTGTCTGAGTCAGCCATTTACACTTGGGCCTGTGTATTTAATACTCACAAATGAATTATATAGGTGCATGCCATTGGGTGCCTACTTGATGCCCTCTGTGTTGACATCAATGTGATTTGGTGAGTGTCGTCTGGAGGGACCACCTGTTGCCAAACCACCAGTGCTCTGATGTCTCATACTCTGACGTCTCATACATTGACGTCTCATACTCTGACGTCTCATACATTGACGTCTCATACATTGACGTCTCATACTCTGACGTCTCATACTCTGACGTCTCATACTCTGACGTCTCATACATTGACGTTTCATACTCTGACGTCTCATACATTGACGTCTCATACTCTGACGTCTCATACGTTGACGTCTCATACTCTGACGTCTCATACATTGACGTTTCATACTCTGACGTCTCATACTCTGATGTCTCATACTCTGACGTCTCATACATTGACGTCTCATACTCTGACGTCTCATACATTGACGTCTCATACTCTGACGTCTCATACGTTGACGTCTCATACTCTGACGTCTCATACATTGACGTCTCATACTCTGACGTCTCATACGTTGACGTCTCATACTCTGACGTCTCATACATTGACATCTCATACTCTGACGTCTCATACTCTGATGTCTCATACTCTGACGTCTCATACATTGACGTCTCATACTCTGACGTCTCATACATTGACGTCTCATACTCTGACGTCTCATACGTTGACGTCTCATACTCTGACGTCTCATACATTGACGTCTCATACTCTGACGTCTCATACATTGACGTCTCATACTCTGACGTCTCATACATTGACGTCTCATACTCTGACGTCCCATACATTGACGTCTCATACTCTGACGTCTCATACGTTGACGTCTCATACTCTGACGTCTCATACTCTGACGTCTCATACTCTGATTCAGTTACTTCAGTCACATTGTCTGTTGTGTGATTAGCTAGATTAGGAAACAATCTGAAAGCTCAAACAAATTATCATAATATCATATAAAAAATTATCATTATTTAGAAATGTGAATAACCTTTGTGTTAATTGATGATTATTATTGTAGAAGAGTTAATAAATAAACGTAGTATCATTATGTTGGAAATGTGCCATTATTATCCATTGTAGTAATTCATTAAGTTTATGATGACTATTAAGAAAGTTATCATGAGTTATATCAACTTACTTAATTTGATGGTGAAAGAAATAGCAAACTGAACTCATCAAATATGTGGATTGTAACTTGTGATTGTAACTTAACAAGACACCAAATGGCCCAGAGATTCACTTGTGGTCACCAACAGTAGTGATAGTTTCCTGACAAAAATCACATCTCTTTTTATATGTTATATTGACAAGTTTTTATAAGATGTCCCATTTTTAATGTGGTATGTGATGGAAAAGTCATGGTGTTGAGCTATAAGGGGTAGTAATGTTGGTGCGATGGTAGAGAGTCATGAAGGTGAGCTTTAGGAGGCTGTAATGTAATATTGTTGGTGCGATGGTAGAGAGTCAAACTCGTGATGGTGAGCTTATGGGGATAATAATATTGGTGCGATGGTAGAGAGTCATAGTGGAGAGCTGTAGGGGGCAATAATGTTGGAGCAATGGTACAGAGACATAGTGGTAAGCTGTATGGGGACAGTAATGTTGGTGCAATGGTAGAGAGTCATAGTGGTGAGCTGTAGGGGACAGTAATGTTGGTGCGATGGTAGAGAGTCATAGTGGTGAGCTGTAGGGGGCAATAATGTTGGTGCAATGGCAGAGAGTTATAGTGGTGAGCTGTAGGGGGCAATAATGTTGGTGCGATGGTAGAGAGTCATAGTGGTGAGCTGTAGGGGACAGTAATGTTGGTGCAATGGTAGAGAGCCATAGTGGTGAGCTGTAGGGGACGTAATGTTGGTGCGATGGTAGAGAGTCATAGTGGTAAGCTGTAGGGGGCAATAATGTTGGTGCGATGGTAGAGAGTCATAGTGGTGAGCTGTAGGGGACAGTAATGTTGGTGCAATGGTAGAGTCATAGTGGTGAGCTGTAGGGGGCGTAATGTTGGTGCAATGGTAGAGAGTCATAGTGGTGAGCTGTAGGGGGCAATAATGTTGGTGCGATGGTAGAGAGTCATAGTGGTGAGCTGTAGGGGACAGTAATGTTGGTGCAATGGTAGAGAGCCGTAGTGGTGAGCTGTAGGGGGCGTAATGTTGGTGCAATGGTAGAGAGTCATAGTGGTGAGCTGTAGGGGACAGTAATGTTGGTGCAATGCTAGAGAGTTATAGTGGTGAGCTGTAGGGGACAATAATGTTGGTGCAATGGTAGAGAGCCATAGTGGTGAGCTGTAGGGGGCGTAATGTTGGTGCAATGGTAGAGAGTCATAGTGGTGAGCTGTAGGGGGCAATAATGTTGGTGCAATGGTAGAGTCATAGTGGTGAGCTTTAGGGGGCAGTAATGTTGGTGCAATGGTAGAGAGTCATGATGGTGAGCTTTAGGGGGCAATAATGTAGGTGTGATGGTAGAGAGTCATGATGGTGAATTTTAGGGGGCAGTAATGTAGGTGTGATGGTAAAGAGTCATGATGGTGAGCTTTAGGGGACAATAATGTTGATGCAATGGTAGAGAGTCATGATGGTGAGCTGTAGGGGGCAGTAATGTTGGTGCAATGGTAGAGAGTCATGATGGTGAGCTTTAGGGGGCAGTAATGTAGGTGCAATGGTAGAGAGTCATGATGGTGAGCTTTAGGGGGCAGTAATGTAGGTGTGATGGTAAAGAGTCATGATGGTGAGCTTTAGGGGACAATAATGTTGGTGCAATGGTAGAGAGTCATGATGGTGAGCTGTAGGGGGCAGTAATGTTGGTGCAATGGTAGAGAGTCATGATGGTGAGCTTTAGGGGGCAGTAATGTAGGTGTGATGGTAGAGAGTCATGATGGTGAATTTTAGGGGGCAGTAATGTAGGTGTGATGGTAGAGAGTCATGATGGTGAGCTTTAGGGGGCAGCAATGTTGGTGCAGTGGTAGAGAGTCGTGATGGTGAGCTTTAGAGGGCAGCAATGTTGGTGCGGTCGTAGAGAGTCATGATGGTGAGCCTTAGGGGGTAGTAATCTTGGTGCGATGATGGTAGAGAGTCATGATGATGAGCTTTAGGGGGTAGTAATGTTGGTGCGATGGTAGAGTCATGATAGTGAGCTTTAGGGGGCTGTAATGTTGGTGTGATGGTAGAGAGTCATGATGGTGAGCTTTAGAGGGCAGTAATGTTGGTGCGATGGTAGAGAGTTATGACGGTGAACTTTAGGGATGTGATGGTACTGGTAGAGTCATGATGGTAAGTTGTAAGGGGTGGCAAAGTGGCATATTCTGGTCGAGCAGTAATGTCAGTCACCTCTCAGTCAGTCAGTCAGTCAGTCACCTCTCAGTCAGTCAGTCACCTCTGTCACCTTTCAGTTGCCTCCTCACCTGAGACTTGGAGGAACAGACAGAAATAGCTGCCAGTTCCTTCTGTCTGGGGCAAATATGTAACTTGTGAATGTCACAGACCACAGTAAGTGGTGATTTCTATCTCTAATCAGCCTGGTCTTGTTCCGTGTGGTCACAGGTGCACACAGTTGGGCACAGAAGGCCAAGCAGCCTGTGTACGGGACCCATAATGACATAGCCATCACATAGGTGTCCCTGCAGACTTCCTACATGGGTCTGTTGTAGTTACATCATTTGTTATGGAGAGGAGGTACACAGACACAGCAGTTGGTGTGTGGAGTCTACCAGGCAGTGTGGTTATTTCACAACAGTACACAATGTGTGCTTTTTAGTAGTCAGTTGTCCTGTTGTTACATTCAGTCAGTGGCTGTACATCAAGGGAACGGTGACTGTACATACTACAATTTACATAGCGAGAGAATGGAGCCTTTGTGTAGACAACAGCAGGGAGCCACTCACACAACAGTTGACAACTGCATCTTCTCTGACAACTTCTTAATGGGTGGGTGACTACCCTGTGAGTGCATGACTTTTTATTTGATATGACTTCTCACAGGATATGTGACTTCTCTCAGAGCATGTGACTTCTCACAGGATGTTTGACTTCTTATAGGATGTGTGACTTCTCATAAGATGTGTGACTTCTCACAGGGTGTGTGACTGTGTTTTCTCACAGGGTGTGTGACTGTGTTTTCTCACAGGGTGTGTGACATCACACAGGGTGTTTGTGACTTTTCACACACCCTGTGAGAAGTCACAGGGCATGTAATTTCTCACAGAACATGTGACTATATGACTACTCACAGGATGTGTGACTTCACACTGGGTGTGTGACTTCTCACAGGGCAAGTGACTTCTCACATGCTATGTGACTTCTCAGTTCTCACAGGGCATGTAACTATGTGACTTCTCACAGGGAGCCACAAAGGTACACACTGCCCACCTTGTAGACGTGTACAGGTGCACTGTAGCTGTAGGCTGGTGTGTTAGTATCCTGTGGCTCCAGGCAGTAAGTGAGGCGAGTGCTGTGGACACATCAGGTGAAACACAGAGTCATGCTTAGAATCTAGCACACCCAGTCCAAGGTCACCCTGCACCAGTTGCTAACATGTGTAGTTTACAAAACGTAATGTGAAACATGATGATTCTTCCAAAGGCTGGCTTCACGTGTTAGTTTGGTCCATTAGTTTCCTAGCGGCTGGTTCAACAACGACTGACTGTGGCGTAGTCTCTGCTTTCACCAGGAGCCTATAATACACAAGTGGTCACATACTTGAGCACTCTCAACACCCTATAATGGCTGTATTGATAGGCAGGCGCTCCAGCTTTCAACGCCATGCTGCAATATCTCCCACCACACTGGGTCATTATCTCTAATCTCAATTATGCACTACTGCCAAAAGGATATGTTAACCCTTTGTGTGATGGGTCACGTTTTTTGCGTTATTTTGGATTCAGATAGCCAGGTTGGTACTCTCACTGGCGGGCTTGTGAAGTGACTTGTGCTGGTGATCTAAGAGGGCAGTGAGTCATCACCTGGGGGAGGGGGTGGGAGGGGGAGGGAGGGGTTCTCACAACTCTACCTCACCCATCTGTCTTGGCACCTGACATGTTGGTATGAGTTGTTCTTTGTGGAATGGTGTTATCCATGTGGTGTTGACAACTTGATATGCGTCTGTAGTAGGATGGAAAAGGAAGGAGGAATGTGCCACGCAAACTGTCTGTGGAATGTTGAGAACTATCAGCTGTTGACAACTCATCCTAGGTCTCATCCTAGTCTGAGACTTGGTCTCATCAGATTCACAGTCTCAGATAAACTGCAGTTCAAATAAAGAGATGTTATTCAGAGCTCTATGAAGTTTATGTAGGATAACAAATTATTTTGCCACTCACACAGTTTTGGTGGACACATGGATGTTAACTGTTAAGCCAGTTTACAAACTTTCAAATGTGCCTGATGACCTGAAATGGACTACAGACACACATGTGACACCATTTACACCCACTTTCAAGGCATAACTAAAATTATCTATGGTTTTGGAAGACTTTTTTTTGCTCCTTAATTTTTTACCCGTTCACCCATATTTCTACCCGTCCATATTCGTTATATATATATATATATATATATATATATATATATATATATATATATATATATAAATTATATATATATATATATATAAATTATATATATATATATATATATATATATATATATATATATATATATAAATTATATATAAATTCAAAACAGTACTTTTAAAAATAAATTGATGTTCTATATATTGTAATGACAATTGTGCATGATATGTTATGAAGCATCAATAAAATAATATATAGCTCAGTGTAAAATATCATTTTAATTGCCATATTTTAGTTAGAACTAAGCATAGGTTGTTAAAATAGCTGGGCAGTAACATTTAAATTCCACATAAATAACCCAGCAAGTATTAATAACATCATAGCTTTATTCAGAGACCATGTATATATTGTTGTATATATATATATACATATATATATAAAATATATATATATATATATATATATATATATATATATATATATATATATATATATATATATGGAAAAAGAGGCAGATGCTCTACTCCAATTAATAACAAAGTCTTATAAAAGGAAGAAAACAACATAAATAATATTTTATTATTGAATAACATACACAGTGAGACTTCACACAAGATCAAGACGTTCCTAATTGTCATATACAATGATCTTAACTAATCAGAATAAGTCAACTTCTAGGATAAGACAATGTCAGACAAAAAACAATCTCCAATGAATCTGTCAGACTTTCCTTCCATCCAAGGACCAATAAATGGTGCTTGCAGTAGTCAGAACGTAGTGTGGTAGTGTAGTGTGGTGGTGTGGTAGTGTGGTGCAGTGGTGTGGTAGTGTGGTGCAGTGATGTGGTAGTGTGGTGTGGTGCAGTGGTGTGGTAGTGTAGTGTGGTGCAGTGTAGTGGTAGTGTGGTGCAGTGGTGTGGTAGTGTGGTGCAGTGGTGTGGTAGTGTGGTGCAGTGGTGTGGTAGTGTGGTGCAGTGATGTGGTAGTGTGGTGTGGTGCAGTGGTGTGGTAGTGTAGTGTGGTGCAGTGTAGTGGTAGTGTGGTGCAGTGGTGTGGTAGTGTAGTGTGGTGCAGTGGTGTGGTAGTGTGGTGCAGTGGTGTGGTAGTGTGGTGCAGTGATGTGGTAGTGTGGTGTGGTGCAGTGGTGTGGTAGTGTAGTGTGGTGCAGTGTAGTGGTAGTGTGGTGCAGTGGTGTGGTAGTGTGGTGCAGTGGTGTGGTAGTGTGGTGCAGTGGTGTGGTAGTGTAGTGTGGTGCAGTGTAGTGGTAGTGTGGTGCAGTGGTGTGGTAGTGTGGTGCAGTGGTGTGGTAGTGTGGTGCAGTGGTGTGGTAGTGTGGTGTGGTGCAGTGGTGTGTGGAAGGACTGACAGATTTAAGAGGTGCAGCAGATGACTTTGAGTAGGGTAAATAAGGGTTGTGTGACTGTCAGCTCCACCCCAGGCAGTTACACCCGCCAGGCTGTTTGTTACCTCACTGCTTCAGCCCAGCTGTTTCCGTGATGTCACAAACTTACCTGACTCCTGACAGCGTGTGACTGGCTGGTACAGCTGCAGGTGTAGACAGTCTACAGGTTAGATGTGTCTGCTGCTGGAGTCTTGGGTCTGTTAGACCTTGAAGGACAGAGGAAGGAGGAGGTAGAGGAAGATAGTCTCACCACCTGTAAACCCAGTCTCACCACCTGTAAACCCAGTCTCATCACGCATAAACCCAGTCTCATCACCTATAAACCCAGTCTCACCACCTGTAAACCCAGTCTCACCACCTATAAACCCAGTCTCATCACCTGTAAACCCAGTCTCATCACCTATAAACCCAGTCTCACCACCTGTAAACCCAGTCTCATCACCCATAAACCCAGTCTCATCACCCATAAACCCAGTCTCACCACCTTAAACCCAGTCTCACCACCTATAAACCCAGTCTCACCACCTGTAAACCCAGTCTCACCACCTATAAACCCAGTCTCATCACCTGTAAACCCAGTCTCATCACCTGTAAACCCAGTCTCACCACCTGTAAACCCAGTCTCACCACCTATAAACCCAGTCTCACCACCTGTAAACCCAGTCTCACCACCTATAAACCCAGTCTCACCACCTGTAAACCCAGTCTCATCACCTATAAACCCAGTCTCATCACCTGTAAACCCAGTCTCATCACCTGTAAACCCAGTCTCACCACCTGTAAACCCAGTCTCACCACCTATAAACCCAGTCTCACCACCTGTAAACCCAGTCTCACCACCTATAAACCCAGTCTCACCACCTATAAACCCAGTCTCACCACCTGTAAACCCAGTCTCACCACCTATAAACCCAGTCTCACCACCTATAAACCCAGTCTCACCACCTGTAAACCCAGTCTCACCACCTATAAACCCAGTCTCACACCTGTAAACCCAGTCTCACCACCTGTAAACCCAGTCTCACCACCTGTAAACCCAGTCTCACCACCTATAAACCCAGTCTCACCACCTTAAACCCAGTCTCACACCTTAAACCCAGTCTCACCACCTGTAAACCCAGTCTCACCACCTATAAACCCAGTCTCACCACCTGTAAACCCAGTCTCACCACCTATAAACCCAGTCTCACCACCTATAAACCCAGTCTCATCACCTATAAACCCAGTCTCATCACCTATAAACCCAGTCTCATCACCTATAAACCCAGTCTCATCACCTATAAACCCAGTCTCATCACCTATAAACCCAGTCTCACCACCTATAAACCCAGTCTCACCACCTATAAACCCAGTCTCACCACCTATAAACCCAGTCTCACCACCTATAAACCCAGTCTCATCACCTATAAACCCAGTCTCACCACCTATAAACCCAGTCTCACCACCTATAAACCCAGTCTCATCACCTATAAACCCAGTCTCACCACCTGTACAAACCCAATCTCATCACCCGTAAACCCAGTCTCAACACCTATAAACCCAGTCTCATCACCTATAAACCCAGTCTCATCACCTATAAACCCAGTCTCATCACCTATAAACCCAGTCTCATCACCTATAAACCCAGTCTCACCACCTATAAACCCAGTCTCACCACCCGTAAACCCAGTCTCACCACCTATAAACCCAGTCTCACCACCTATAAACCCAGTCTCACCACCTATAAACCCAGTCTCACCACCTATAAACCCAGTCTCACCACTTGTAAACCCAGTCTCATCACCCGTAAACCCAGTCTCATCACCTGTAAACCCAGTCTCACCACCTATAAACCCAGTCTCACCACCTATAAACCCAGTCTCACCACCTATAAACCCAGTCTCACCACCTATAAACCCAGTCTCACCACCTATAAACCCAGTCTCATCACCTATAAACCCAGTCTCATCACCTATAAACCCAGTCTCATCACCTATAAACCCAGTCTCGTCACCTATAAACCCAGTCTCGTCACCTATAAACCCAGTCTCGTCACCTATAAACCCAGTCTCGTCACCTATAAACCAAGTCTCGTCACCTATAAACCAAGTCTCGTCACCTATAAACTCAGTCTCGTCACCTATAAACCCAGTCTCGTCACCTATAAACCCAGTCTCGTCACCTATAAACCAAGTCTCGTCGCCTATAAACCCAGTCTCGTCACCTATAAACCCAGTCTCATCACCTATAAACCCAGTCTCATCACCTATAAACCCAGTCTTATCACCTATGAACCCAGTCTGGTCACTTACTGGTGGAGTTGGCTTGCACATAGTGTCTAACCTTGCCTATGCCACTCCATGGCTACCAGGTTCATTGAAGCAGTTGTTTCGATGCATAGTCTCTCAGTTTCTGCTCAGTCTCTGTATCTTGGCTACAGGCAGTGGTGCATATTTATGTCTGAAAAGTCTTCATGTGTTAATTTCAGCATGGCTTATAACTTCCCAGTGAAGTTGAGATGTTGCTTGATTGAACAGGTCTGCCGGGGAATAAAGTATAAATTGCTTTGAGCAATCTAAGCTAAGGACTGGATATCACATTATATAAAACTTACATTTTTATGGTCAGTCTATTTGGCTGTCTATGGTCATTCTGTCTGTGGTCAGCCTGTATATCTATGGTCATTCTGTCTGTGGTCAGCCTGTATATCTATGGTCATTCTGTCTGTGGTCAGCCTGTATATCTATAGTCATTATATCTGTGGTCAGCCTGTAAATCTATGGTCATTCTGTCTGTGGTCAGCCTATATATCTATGGTCATTCTGCCTGTGGTCAGTTTGTCTGTTCCATTGAGATCATTCTTAATTAAGATGTTTTCAAAATCTGACATGACTGTTCAAAGTGGCCTTAGAAACCATCCGAGAGACCTGAACTCTATGTGACATGTCTGTTGCTGTGTGTTCAGAGTGACCTGAACTCTATGTGACATGTCTGTTGCTGTGTGTTCAGAGTGACCTGAACTCTATGTGACATGTCTGTTGCTCTGTGTTCAGAGTGACCTGAACTCTATGTGACATGTCTGTTGCTCTGTGTTCAGAGTGACCTGAACTCTATGTGACATGTCTGTTGCTGTGTGTTCAGAGTGACCTGAACTCTATGTGACATGTCTGTTGCTGTGTGTTCAGAGTGACCTGAACTCTATGTGACATGTCTGTTGCTGTGTGTTCAGAGTGACCTGAACTCTATGTGACATGTATGTTGCTCTGTGTTCAGAGTGACCTGAACTCTATGTGACATGTCTGTTGCTCTGTGTTCAGAGTGACCTGAACTCTATGTGACATGTCTGTTGCTCTGTGTTCAGAGTGACCTGAACTCTATGTGACATGTCTGTTGCTGTGTGTTCAGAGTGACCTGAACTCTATGTGACATGTCTGTTGCTGTGTGTTCAGAGTGACCTGAACTCTATGTGACATGTCTGTTGCTGTGTGTTCAGAGTGACCTGAACTCTATGTGACATGTCTGTTGCTGTGTGTTCAGAGTGACCTGAATTCTATGTGACATGTCTGTTGCTGTGTGTTCAGAGTGACCTGAACTCTATGTGACATGTCTGTTGCTGTGTGTTCAGAGTGACCTGAACTCTATGTGACATGTCTGTTGCTCTGTGTTCAGAGTGACCTGAACTCTATGTGACATGTCTGTTGCTGTGTGTTCAGAGTGACCTGAACTCTATGTGACATGTCTGTTGCTGTGTGTTCAGAGTGACCTGAACTCTATGTGACATGTCTGTTGCTCTGTGTTCAGAGTGACCTGAACTCTATGTGACATGTCTGTTGCTGTGTGTTCAGAGTGACCTGAACTCTATGTGACATGTCTGTTGCTCTGTGTTCAGAGTGACCTGAACTCTATGTGACATGTCTGTTGCTGTGTGTTCAGAGTGACCTGAACTCTATGTGACATGTCTGTTGCTGTGTGTTCAGAGTGGCCTCAGGGTGATGACCCGAATGAGATCATCTATGAAAATGTGCGCATCAGGTCTGGGGGTGGCACCCTTGAATCGACCGACCAGTACGGAGGCTGGAGCTCCTCCGAGTTTGAGTCATGTGACGAGTTGGAGGAAGAAACAACGAGTCAGACGTCTCGCGACCGCCGGTCACGCTCACCCAGTGACAGTCAGGTAGGGCAAGCATGTAGACCTGACAGCTGGGTGACACTGCTGACAACATGCTGACACAGCTGACAGCAGGGTTACACAGCTGATAGCAGGGTGACACCATTGACAACAGGGTGGCACAGCAGACAGCAGGGTGGCACAGCAGACAGCAGGGTGACACGACTGACAGCAGGATGACACATCTGACAGCAAGATGACACTGCTGACAGTAGGGTGACATGCAGTTTTACTATCAATAGCATGACAGACCTTGCAGTATTTCACACACCTCACTCCTCAGTCATATTCTGAATCTTCATAACTGCATCTTGCTGCATCTGGCTGACATCTTGAGTCAGACAAACAAAGTAATGATCTACTCTGTATATCATGTGTCATAACCTGCTGATTAATATTCCAACTCAGACACACACATGCACACGCACTCGCTCGCTCGCTCGCTCGCTCACTCATACTCACTCGCACACATCTGCTCTATACTTGTATGTTTGTGCCCGAGCCAGACTGCTCTATACCTGTGTGTTTGTGCCTGAGCCAGACTGCTCTATACCTGTGTGTTTGTTCCTGAGCCAGACTGTTCTATGCCTGTGTGTTTGTTCCTGAGCCAGACTGCTCTATGCCTGTGTGTTTGTTCCTGAGCCAGACTGCTCTATGCCTGTGTGTTTGTTCCTAAACCAGATTGTTCTATACCTGTGTGTTTGTTCCTGAGCCAGACTGTTCTATGCCTGTGTGTTTGTTCCTGAACCAGACTGCTCTATGCCTGTGTGTTTGTTCCTGAGCCAGACTGCTATATACCTGTGTGTTTGTGCCTGAGCCAAACTGCTCTATACCTGTGTGTTTGTTCCTGAGCCTGACTGCTCTATGCATGTGTGTTTGTTCCTAAGCCAAACTGTTCTAAGCCTGTGTGTTTGTTCCTGAACCAGACTGCTCTATGCCTGTGTGTTTGTTCCTGAGCCAGACTGCTCTATACCTGTGTGTTTGTGCCTGAGCCAAACTGCTCTATACCTGTGTGTTTGTTCCTGAGCCTGACTGCTCTATGCCTGTGTGTTTGTTCCTGAGCCAGACTGCTATATACCTGTGTGTTTGTGCCTGAGCCAAACTGCTCTATACCTGTGTGTTTGTTCCTGAGCCAGACTGTTCTATACCTGTGTGTTTGTTCCTGAGCCAGACGGTGCTGGACAAACTTGCAGCAAAGCTCGGTCCCAAGGCAAAGCGAGATGAAACAGACGAAGAAGATGAAGCCTTGCTCGAGGTCGTGTTTGAGATGGCCAAGATCCCTCCAGCAACCCTGCCTCCCCAGCCAGAGGGGTTGACAGACCTACAGGTAAATACCCTACCCAGAGACAGAAGTAAACACCCCACCCTCCCAGCCAGAGACGTACAGGTAAACACATTACCCTCCCAGCCAGAGATAGAAGTACATGTAAACACCCTACCCTCCCAGCCAGAGACAGAAGTACAGGTAAACACCTTACCCTCTCAGCGAGAGATAGAAGTACATATAAGCACCCTACCCTCCCAACCACAGACCAAAGTACAGGTAAACACCCTACCCTCCCAGCCAGAGACGTACAGGTACACACCTTTCCCTACCAGCCAGAGATAGAAGTACAGGTAAACACCCTACCCTCCCCACCATAGACAGAAGTACAGATAAACACCCTATCCACCCCACCAAAGACAGAAGTACAGATAACTACCCTCCAAGTAAGAGACAAAAGTACAGATAAACACCCTACCCTCCCCACCAGAGATAGAAGTACAGACAAACACCCTACCCTCCAAGTAAGAGACAGAAGTACAGACAAACACCCTACCCTCCAAGTAAGAGACATAAGTACAGATAAACACCCTACCCTCCCCACCAGAGACAGAAGTACAGATAAACACCCTACCCTCCCCACCAGAGACAGAAGTACAGATAAACACCCTACCCTCCCCACCAGAGACAGAAGTACAGATAAACACCCTACCCTCCCCACCAGAGATAGAAGTACAGATAAACACCCTACCCTCCCAACCAGAGACACCCTACCCTCCCCACCAGAGACAGAAGTACAGATAAACACCCTACCCTCCCAACCAGAGACCAAAGTACAGATAAACACCCTACCCTCTTACCAGAAACAGAAGTACAGGTAAACACCCTACCCTCTTAGCCAGAGACAGAAGTACAGGTAAACACCCTACCCTCTTAGCCAGAGACAGAAGTACAGGTAAACACCCTACCCTCTTAACCAGAGACAGAAGTACAGGTAAACACCCTACCCTCTTAGCCAGAGACAGAAGTACAGGTAAACACCCTACCCTCTTAGCCAGAGACAGAAGTACAGGTAAACACCCTACCCTCTTAGCCAGAGACAGAAGTACAGGTAAACACCCTGCCCTCTTAGCCAGAGACAGAAGTACAGGTAAACACCCTACCCTCTTAGCCAGAGACAGAAGTACAGGTAAACACCCTACCCTCTTAGCCAGAGACAGAAGTACAGGTAAACACCCTACCCTCTTAGCCAGAGACAGAAGTACAGGTAAACACCCTACCCTCCCAACCAGAGACGAAAGTACAGATAAACACCCTACCCTCTTACCAGAAACAGAAGTACAGGTAAACACCCTACCCTCTTAGCCAGAGACAGAAGTACAGGTAAACACCCTACCCTCTTACCAGAAACAGAAGTACAGGTAAACACCCTGCCCTCTTAGCCAGAGACAGAAGTACAGGTAAACACCCTGCCCTCTTAGCCAGAGACAGAAGTACAAGTAAACACCCTACCCTCTTAGCCAGAGACAGAAGTACAGGTAAACACCCTACCCTCTTAGCCATAGATAGAAGTACAGGTAAACACCCTACCCTCTTAGCCAGAGACAGAAGTACAGGTAAACACCCTACCCTCTTAGCCAGAGACAGAAGTACAGGTAAACACCCTACCCTCTTAGCCAGAGACAGAAGTACAGGTATACACCCTACCCTCTTAGCCAGAGACAGAAGTACAGGTAAACACCCTACCCTCTTAGCCAGAGACAGAAGTACAGGTAAACACCCTTCCCTCTTAGCCAGAGACAGAAGTACAGGTAAACACCCTACCCTCTTACCAGAAACAGAAGTACAGGTAAACACCCTGCCCTCTTAGCCAGAGACAGAAGTACAGGTAAACACCCTACCCTCTTAGCCAGAGACAGAAGTACAGGTAAACACCCTACCCTCTTAGCCAAAGACAGAAGTACAGGTATACACCCTACCCTCTTAGCCATAGATAGAAGTACAGGCAAACACCCTACCCTCCCCGCCAGAGGGGTTGACAGACCTACAAGTAAGCACCCTGCCATGTAGCTGATCATACTATAGATTACACTTAGATTGTGCAGTACCAGTCAATAAATAAATAAACTGTTTGTCTCTTGTTTTAGATCAAACGACGTCACATTGTTGCTTCCATTGTTGACAGTGAAAATTCATTTGTGAGTTCACTCCGGCGAATTGTTCAGGTGCGTAAGACATGCTACATTGTTCTGTTAGGAGTATTTAGAATTCTGCAATGGTGGTATTAGCCTTCTTAGCTATTCACATATTTAGAAAATAGGATTAACATATGTGCTTTAACTTATAATTAATGTATTCTTAAAAATAATTTATACATATGACAATTTGTGTAATTTTAACATGAACTATTTTATTGTCTATAATTTCACATTAATTTGTTTGAAGCTATTTACAAATGGATTATGCTTGTGCACACCAGTGAACGCGGAGACATTCCCGGATTTGACTGTGTGGAAATGAGTTTTTATTATTTTGTTTGTGTATATAAGTAGAAATAAGAGCAGCTGTTGTTGCCAGGACTACGAGCGACCCCTTCTGCAAATGAAGTCTCCCCTACTGAGTCGTCACACGGTCAGGGTGATCTTCTACAAGGTCAAGGACATCCTGCACTGCCACAGCATGTTCAACATTGAGCTGGCGGAACACATTCGTATGTGGGATGAGATGGAGCAACTGGGAAACGTCTTCACCGCCTCCGTGGGTTCACATGTCTTCTTCCTTCAGCCTCAACAGTAGTTTTTGGGAAACATTTAAAAAGCGCCACGTATCCGGGTTAAAAACCTGCTCACAGGCACTAACAAAAAACAAGTAAATACTTATAAGCTAAATAAATAAGTTAAGTAGGTTAAAATAAGTTAAATGATAAGTTAAGCCATCAAATTAAATAGGTTAAGTATAATTCTAAATTGACTTTGAAAAAATTTGACATGCGTAAAGATTAAGAAGAGAAGCAAACTATAAAACGTAGCAACGCAGTATCATTAACTTAGTTAAAAGGGTAAAACATGTAAATTTTCAACATCAGCATGGTGCATGGTGTCACCAGACAGACAAACATCAGCATGGTGTGTGGTGTCACCAGACAGACAAACATCAGCATGGTGCGTGGTGTCACCAGACAGACAAACATCAGCATGGTGTGTGGTGTCACCAGACAGACAAACATCAGCATGGTGCGTGGTGTCACCAGACAGACAAACATCAGCATGGTGTGTGGTGTCACCAGACAGACAAACATCAGCATGGTGTGTGGTGTCACCAGACAGACAAACATCAGCATGGTGCGTGGTGTCACCAGACAGACAAACATCAGCATGGTGTGTGGTGTCACCAGACAGACAAACATCAGCATGGTGTGTGGTGTCACCAGACAGACAAACATCAGCATGGTGTGTGGTGTCACCAGACAGACAAAGACCAGCATGGTGTGTGGTGTCACCAGACAGACAAACATCAGCATGGTGCGTGGTGTCACCAGACAAACAAACACCAGCATGGTGTGTGGTGTCACCAGACAGACAAACACCAGCATGGTGCGTGGTGTCACCAGACAGACAAACACCAGCATGGTGTGGTGTGGTGTCACCAGACAGACAAACACCAGCATGGTGCGTGGTGTCACCATACAGACAAACACCAGCATGGTGTGTGGTGTCACCAGACAGACAAACACCAGCATGGTGCATGGTGTCACCAGACAGACAAACACCAGCATGGTGCATGGTGTCACCAGACAGACAAACACCAGCATGGTGCGTGGTGTCACCAGACAGACAAACACCAGCATGGTGCGTGGTGTCACCAGACAGACAAACACCAGCATGGTGCGTGGTGTCACCAGACAGACAAACACCAGCATGGTGCGTGGTGTCACCAGACAGACAAACACCAGCATGGTGCGTGGTGTCACCAGACAGACAAACACCAGCATGGTGCGTGGTGTCACCATACAGACAAACACCAGCATGGTGCATGGTGTCACCAGACAGACAAACACCAGCATGGTGCGTGGTGTCACCAGACAGACAAACACCAGCATGGTGCGTGGTGTCACCAGACAGACAAACACCAGCATGGTGCATGGTGTCACCAGACAGACAAACACCAGCATGGTGCATGGTGTCACCAGACAGACAAACACCAGCATGGTGCGTGGTGTCACCAGACAGACAAACATCAGCATGGTGCATGGTGTCACCAGACAGACAAACATCAGCATGGTGCATGGTGTCACCAGACAGACAAACATCAGCATGGTGCGTGGTGTCACCAGACAGACAAACATCAGCATGGTGCATGGTGTCACCAGACAGACAAACATCAGCATGGTGCGTGGTGTCACCAGACAGACAAACATCAGCATGGTGCGTGGTGTCACCAGACAGACAAACACCAGCATGGTGCATGGTGTCACCAGACAGACAAACATCAGCATGGTGCATGGTGTCACCAGACAGACAAACATCAGCATGGTGCATGGTGTCACCAGACAGACAAACACCAGCATGGTGCGTGGTGTCACCAGACAGACAAACACCAGCATGGTGCGTGGTGTCACCATACAGACAAACACCAGCATGGTGCATGGTGTCACCAGACAGACAAACACCAGCATGGTGCGTGGTGTCACCAGACAGACAAACACCAGCATGGTGCGTGGTGTCACCAGACAGACAAACACCAGCATGGTGCATGGTGTCACCAGACAGACAAACACCAGCATGGTGCATGGTGTCACCAGACAGACAAACACCAGCATGGTGCGTGGTGTCACCAGACAGACAAACATCAGCATGGTGCATGGTGTCACCAGACAGACAAACATCAGCATGGTGCATGGTGTCACCAGACAGACAAACATGAGTGTCACCAAGCAAATAAAAAGAAAACTAATAAGTTTGATTTATCATTTGTCTGGTTTTTTTAAGAAGCTCTGTACTTGTACAACTTTTACATCACTTTGTAATCAGGCAGTCGTCACCACAACAAGAGGTCATCCAGTTCCACCAGCAAGAACACATATTTATGCCTGAAACAAGGGTAAATGCCTATCTCGGATAGCGACTTGTATTGCATTATATTATGTAACATCTAAACAGTCTCTTGTTTGTTGCTTGTACTTAATCAGTGTTTCTGTCTCTAGTTCTCCAAGCTGATGGTCTTCAATGCATACAGTGCATTTGTCAACAATTTCTCCATCGCCATGGAGACAGCAAAAAAGCAGGCTCGGTCCAAGCCGGCGTTTGCAGATTTCCTAAAGGTGTGTTTGTACTTGAAGGTCATTTGTCTGCATCACACATATTGCTGTTTTGTTTTTGCTGAATTATATACTTGAAATTTTAGACAAATCCATTTGAAAACATTCATTGGTTAATTTTAATAACATTGAGATTTTGTTTGCAACAGTCACTACACAATATACAAAATACAGTGGGTTTCCCTGGAAATTTTCCTATTTGCTTACTTACTTTCATTCTTTATATCAAAACATCAAATTATATTTCCAACATAAACTATTTTGACAGTTTGCTGAGATGTTAATTGGTTGTTGTGTTTGGCCGTCAGCAACGTCTGGAGAACTCTCCCGACCGCCTCTCACTCTTTGGACTCATGGTGAAGCCAGTGCAACGCTTCCCACAATTCATCATGCTTCTGCAGGTAAGTGCGGCACCATTTCACCTAGGGTATGTTGCCACAACTCTTAGTGGTATATGCGAAACAAATCCTAGTTTTGTATTTATTTGACATGTTAAAGTTGTTACACTAATTATTCATTTAATGTGAATAATCACCAGCAACCAACGCAGTGATATGAATAAGGAAGGAACAAAATAGACTGTTTATTAATACTTTTGTCGGTGCAGTAACTTAACATCTGGTTACCATGGTTACAGGACCTGCTGAAGCACACTCCACCATCGCACCGAGACCGTGTTCTCCTCCAGATGGCGCTCACAGAACTCGAGACGCTGACGCACAAGTTGAACGAGACAAAGAGAGAGAGTGAGAGTCGCTACGATGTCAAGAAGATCTTGTCAGGACTGACAGGGCGACACCAGAGCTTCAAGGCAGAGGAGGGCAGATACCTCGTACGCCAGGACCACATGGTCCAAGTGGTGAGTGGGACCACATGGTCCAAGTGGTGAGTGGGGACCACATGGTCCAAGTGGTGAGTGGAGACCACATGGTCCAAGTGGTGAGTGAGGACCACATGATCCAGGTGGTGAGAGGGGACCACATGGTTCAAGTTGTGAATGGGGACCACATGGTCCAGGTGGTGATTGGGGACCACATGGTCCAGGTGCAGGTGGTGATGAGTGGGGACCACATGGTCCAAGTTGTGAGTGGGGACCACATAGTCCAAGTTGTGAGTGGGGACCACATGGTCCAAGTAGTGAATGGGGACCACATGGTCCAAGTAATGAGTGGGGACCACATGGTCCAAGTAGTGAATGGGGACCACATGGTCCAAGTAATGAGTGGGGACCACATGGTCCAAGTAATGAGTGGGGACCACATGTTTACTATTAATTTTAGTGGTTGCCACAGGGTCCAATTGGGAGAGACAAAGATGAAGAAGAGACGTCTTCTTTAATGAATTTACCTGCTTTCTTCTGCACCTGTCGCAAAGGAGAGACTGTCAGATATAACAGACCTCTCTTCATCAAGAATGACCTTTTCAGCTCTTTACAAACCCCAGTCGTCATCAAGTATGTTACTTGTCAGCATACTTAACACACCTCAGTCGTCATCAAGTATGTTACTTGTCAGCATACTTAACAGACCTCAGTCGTCATCAAGTATGTTACTCGTCAGCATACTTAACAGACCTCAGTCGTCATCAAGTATGTTACTCGTCAGCATACTTAACAGACCTCAGTCGTCATCAAGTATGTTACTTGTCAGCATACTTAACAGACCTCAGTCGTCATCAAGTATGTTACTCGTCAGCATACTTAACAGACCTCAGTCGTCATCAAGTATGTTACTTGTCAGCATACTTAACAGACCTCAGTCGTCATCAAGTATGTTACTTGTCAGCATATTTAACAGACCTCAGTCATCATCAAGTATGTTACTTGTCAGCATACTTAACAGACCTCAGTCGTCATCAAGTATGTTACTTGTCAGCATACTTAACACACCTCAGTCGTCATCAAGTATGTTACTTGTCAGCATACTTAACACACCTCAGTCGTCATCAAGTATGTTACTTGTCAGCATACTTAACACACCTCAGTCGTCATCAAGTATGTTACTTGTCAGCATACTTAACACACCTCAGTCGTCATCAAGTATGTTACTTGTCAGCATACTTAACAGACCTCAGTCGTCATCAAGTATGTTACTTGTCAGCATACTTAACAGACCTCAGTCGTCATCAAGTATGTTACTTGTCAGCATACTTAACAGACCTCAGTCGTCATCAAGTATGTTACTTGTCAGCATACTTAACAGACCTCAGTCGTCATCAAGTATGTTACTTGTCAGCATACTTAACAGACCTCAGTCGTCATCAAGTATGTTACTTGTCAGCATACTTAACAGACCTCAGTCGTCATCAAGTATGTTACTTGTCAGCATACTTAACAGACCTCAGTCGTCATCAAGTATGTTACTCGTCAGCATACTTAACAGACCTCAGTCGTCATCAAGTATGGTACTCGTCAGCATACTTAACAGACCTCAGTCGTCATCAAGTATGTTACTTGTCAGCATACTTAACAGACCTCAGTCGTCATCAAGTATGTTACTTGTCAGCATATTTAACAGACCTCAGTCATCATCAAGTATGTTACTTGTCAGCATACTTAACAGACCTCAGTCGTCATCAAGTATGTTACTCGTCAGCATACTTAACAGACCTCAGTCGTCATCAAGTATGGTACTCGTCAGCATACTTAACAGACCTCAGTCGTCATCAAGTATGTTACTTGTCAGCATACTTAACAGACCTCAGTCGTCATCAAGTATGTTACTTGTCAGCATATTTAACAGACCTCAGTCATCATCAAGTATGTTACTTGTCAGCATACTTAACAGACCTCAGTCGTCATCAAGTATGTTACTTGTCAGCATACTTAACAGACCTCAGTCGTCATCAAGTATGTTACTTGTCAGCATACTTAACACACCTCAGTCGTCATCAAGTATGTTACTTGTCAGCATACTTAACACACCTCAGTCGTCATCAAGTATGTTACTTGTCAGCATACTTAACACACCTCAGTCGTCATCAAGTATGTTACTTGTCAGCATACTTAACACACCTCAGTCTTCATCAAGTATGTTACTTGTCAGCATACTTAACACACCTCAGTCATCATCAAGTATGTTACTTGTCAGCATACTTAACAGACCTCAGTCGTCATCAAGTATGTTACTTGTCAGCATACTTAACAGACCTCAGTCGTCATCAAGTATGTTACTTGTCAGCATACTTAACAGACCTCAGTCGTCATCAAGTATGTTACTTGTCAGCATACTTAACACACCTCAGTCTTCATCAAGTATGTTACTTGTCAGCATACTTAACACACCTCAGTCGTCATCAAGTATGTTACTTGTCAGCATACTTAACACACCTCAGTCGTCATCAAGTATGTTACTTGTCAGCATACTTAACAGACCTCAGTCGTCATCAAGTATGTTACTTGTCAGCATACTTAACAGACCTCAGTCGTCATCAAGTATGTTACTTGTCAGCATACTTAACACACCTCAGTCGTCATCAAGTATGTTACTTGTCAGCATACTTAACACACCTCAGTCGTCATCAAGTATGTTACTTGTCAGCATACTTAACAGACCTCAGTCGTCATCAAGTATGTTACTTGTCAGCATACTTAACACACCTCAGTCGTCATCAAGTATGTTACTTGTCAGCATACTGAACACACCTCAGTCGTCATCAAGTTTATCAATTGCTAGCGTTCTTAACATGGTTTAACTAGTGGTGTCTAATGGCATCACATTCACTTGAGTGAAATAGAGATAGTGAATGCTGCCACCACATCTACTGCCACTACATCTACTGCCACCACATCTACTGCCACTACATCTACTGCCACTACATCTACTGCCACTACATCTACTGCCACCACATCTACTGCCACCACATCTACTGCCACCACATCTACTGCCACAACATCTACTGCCACAACATCTACTGCCACTACATCTACTGCCACCACATCTACTGCCACCACATCTACTGCCACCACATCTACTGCCACCACATCTACTGCCACCACATCTACTGCCACCACATCTACTGCCACCACATCTACTGCCACCACATCTACTGCCACCACATCTACTGCCACCACATCTACTGCCACCACATCTACTGCCACAACATCTACTGCCACAACATCTACTGCCACCACATCTACTGCCAATACATCTACTGCCACCATATCTACTGCCACTACATCTACTGCCACCACATCTACTGCCACCACATCTACTGCCACCACATCTACTGCCACAACATCTACTGCCACCACATCTACTGCCACCACATCTACTGCCAATACATCTACTGCCACTACATCTACTGCCACTCTACTAACCATCCTAAAATTTGATGTTCTAGTCAAAGAGGGAGAGAGAGTGTGTGTGTGAGAGAGAGAGAGAGAGAGAGAGAGAGAGAGAGAGGGAGAGGGAGAGGGAGAGGGAGAGGGAGAGAGGGAGAGAGAGTAAACAGTAAGTTATGTGTGTTGATACTTGATAGAGAGACAGAGTCGGGGACAGTGGAGAGATACAGGTACAAGTGGCACTGCCCAGTCACTGAGGTGCAGTCGGTGGATGAGCCCCTGGGGATGTCACAACCACCCCGCGGGGGGCCTGGCAAGTCTGCTGTGACCCCCATGAAGTCTGGAGGTGAGTAGACTACTCTGGTGCTCTATACAGGTTCACAAGACACAGACATTGGCAGTGATGTAAGCGGATTATTCCAACTCTATTTCTCACTCAAATATTTATGTAGTGATTTTCAGAAACGGAGCTTAATATTATTTATTCATTCACTCTTCTTTTTAAGGCAAAATGTGATGCCCCTGTCAGACTTTAGTTACATACATTTATCCATAAGTTAGACAATTTATATCACATAATTATTACGCAGTTAGTATCATTATTAGCATCTTAGTATGACAATTTTTATGTCACATTAGCTATGTCTACTTGTACATTTATGTAAAGCGCCTGAGAGCAATACTATTGATTCGGGCGCTATACAAATAAATTGTATTATTATTATTATCAGAAACATTTTAAGGCCCTGTGCCGGTCAAGCGACTGACCTAGATGTGGACTGACTGTTATTTGTTTCAGATGACTGGGCAGCGATGGCCGCCAACATCAGCTCGTCCCACCCCTTCAAGAAAGACATAGACAACATCCTCCATGACCTGCCCATCATTGAGAAGGTCAAGGAACTGGTCGGACAACTCAACCTCCGCTACAAGGTGACAGTCCTTCTATTGACTCATACACTCTCCACTTGGTGTCACCGGTGGTTCTGTCAGCATTAAGTACAATAACTACTTGTATGTTGTGTACAACTATGAACATTTACTGGCATTATTCGTTTGTAAATACTAATGTCACATTTGTTTTATAATCCCTTTCAGGTGGTTAGGTGAAGATGTTTAGTTGAATATGCTGAACTTTATTTAACAATACTAATGTTTATATGTGTGTGTGTATATAAATATATTACATATATATATATATATATATATATATATATATATATAATATATATCAATTTTATATATTTTTTTTAATTTATATAATATATATATATATATATATATATATATATATATATATATATATATATATATATATATATATATATATATATGTATATATATTGAACTCTGGAGACATTGAACTGTAAGTTTGCACTGAACAATTTTGTTTGTCTTAATTACAGATTATGAACTTTCAAAAACAGTGATCTGAATCATTGCTTTATTGAGACATTGAACCTAATAATTATTGAATTGTAATGTTCTCAAACACGCAGTCTGTCAAAGTTTGACTCCGATCAATGTTATTACTTTGTCAGAGTGATGTCATTGTTTCAGACCCTCAACAGTGACAACGTCTGTGAAGTCGGTCGTCTGCTCCAGTTGTCTGTCAGACAGAAGTGTGATGTGGAGAGATGTCTCATACAGCTCTCTGTGTCAGTCAAGTAAGTCTGTGTCAGTCAAGTAAGTCTGTGTCAGTCAAGTAAGTCTATGTCAGTTAAGTAAGTCTGTGTCAGTCAAGTAAGTCTGTGTCAGTCAAGTAAGTCTGTGTCAGTCAAGTAAGTCTGTGTCAGTCAAGTAAGTCTGTGTCAGTCAAGTAAGTCTATGTCAGTCAAGTAAGTCTGTGTCAGTCAAGTAAGTCTGTGTCAGTCAAGTAAGTCTGTGTCAGTTAAGTAAGTACTGTACCTGCTTTTCATGCAAGGGATTCTTTGCAATATGTGACACACATCAGAAGTTGAACAAACATGCTAATGTTATACCGAGATGGCTAGAACACAAGTATATTACTGAACATTGTAATTTTATTGATCTATGACCATGTCATCTTTTAACTTACGAGGGCCAAACAGCAACACATTATTTTTTATAAGATTAACAGGGAATGTTTATATTGTGTTTGGTGCATTATGACTGGTGAACTGTTTATGATAATACAAATTTCTGTTAATGTCTTAATCAATGGAATGTATTCCTTTTTTATTTGAATGTAGTGATCCTGTTTCTTTGTTCATTGTTAATTAGTAAATGTTTTACTTTTCAAGAAACGTTTTTCTTTTTTCCGCATACATTTTGGCTGTCTCTCACAGCCTTCTTCAGCGAACTTAATTTCACAGTCCTTTTTTGTAATATAGTGTAAATTATTTGCATTTATGGTTAAGAAACCAATTTACGTATAAAGCCCGATTTTTTTTAGACCCTCCGATTTACGTATAAATCTACTGTTTTAGCATTTCTGAAACATAACATGTATGCAGATATTATAAAACATAGTGCGTATCACAAATGGAGAAATGTGCAATGATAAGTCGTTCTAAAAGACCCTACTCATTATAATCCGTATAAGTGCTATACTGCATAGTTGAGGTATAGTTAGGATAACTGAATAACACCTCATATTGTGAGGCCATCAAACATACCGAAAACTAAGTATGTCACTGACTGTAAATAAAATTGTCAATCAATCAGTCAATCAATTAATTGTCTGCATTTTTTAGGTTTCAATTAATATTGTTTTGAAATGTGAAAATGACAACTTTGCAGCTTGGCTGTAACAGTTGACAAGACTATTACAAGAAAGTTGAGTAGAGGACAGGCTGTTGTGACATAGCCAGGAGTAGAACTCACTGTACACTGTCATGTTGTGTGTTGTCAGGGGCGCGGGGCGCATCGTACACACCCTCCAAGTTCACTCCCCCAGTGTACGCCACCTGTGGCTACAAGACCTCTACAACACCAAGTTGGCACTAGGTGAGTCTCTTCAGGTCTTGCAAGGTCTCTACAACACCAAGTTGGCACTAGGTGAGTCTCTTCAGGTCTTGCAAGGTCTCTACAACACCAAGTTGGCACTAGGTGAGTCTCTTCAGGTCTTGCAAGGTCTCTACAACACCAAGTTGGCACTAGGTGAGTCTCTTCAGGTCTTGCAAGGTCTCTACAACACCAAGTTGGCACTAGGTGAGTCTCTTCAGGTCTTGCAAGGTCTCTACAACACCAAGTTGGCACTAGGTGAGTCTCTTCAGGTCTTGCAAGGTCTCTACAACACCAAGTTGGCACTAGGTGAGTCTCTTCAGGTCTTGCAAGGTCTCTACAACACCAATTTGGAACTAGGTAAGTCTCTTCAGGTCTTGCAAGGTCTCTACAACACCAATTTGGAACTAGGTAAGTCTCTTCAGGTCTTGCAAGGTCTCTACAACACCAATTTGGAACTAGGTAAGTCTTTTCAGGTCTTGCAAGATCTCTCTCTACAACACCAAGTTGGCACTAGGTGAGTCTCTTCAAGTTTCACTCCAGGTCTCTACAACACCAAATTGGTGAGTGGTGCAAGGTCTCTACCTCAGCAGAGACTGATGAAAATTAGCATCACCTGTCTAGCTAAAGTGATAGCGACGTTAGTTGGTACTAGGTGAGTCTCTTTGACAGGTCTCTCTCAAGGTCTCTATAATACCAAGTTGGCACTAGGTGAGTCTCTTCCAATCGCTCTCAATGTCTACAACACCAAGTTGGCACTAGGTGAGTCTCCTCTGATCTCTCTCAAGTGATGAGAGTTGGTGTCACCAGTTGGACTGAAGTGACAATGACGAAGGTTGGTGTCATCAGTTGAACTGAAGTGACAGCAGTGAGGGTTGGTGTCACTAGTCGGACTGAAGTGACAATGACGAGGGTTGGTGTTACCAATTGACTGAAGTGACAGTGACATTCTGTTTCTGCCCTCCAACAGAGCCATTCAACACCCCTGGTTGGTCAGTGCCAGAGAATGAGCAGGAACTGATGTCCAAGCGTCCACTCTTCATCCGGCCAATGCTCATGGATGTCACCAAACAGGAAACAAAGGTCAGTACCATGTTGACCTGGTCAGTGTGAGGTCTGCCCAGTGTGGAGATATTTCTCACGGGTCAACTGACCAGGTGAACTGACCAGGTCAATGATGTGTGAGTGGACAGGTGTCTGTTGTGACAGCTCGCACTGAGTCTTTGAAGTCTTTAGCAGCTTAGTTACATTACAGAGAACTGCAAATAAAGTATTATTACCTATTAACCAGTTTGTCATATAAGGGATGCAGTGTAACTCACTTTTACCTGTCACGTGGTCTAGATACCTTGCTATGAAACACCCACAAAAGTGTGGTTATGGGTCATTAGTAAGGGAAGGTAAACATTGTAGCAGATCCATAATCAATATCAAAATCATCCCACAAAAATATGTCCTTAACAAGAATAATAACATATTCTGCATTTTTTGGAGTGGAGTATATCTCCATGATGGCTTCATGCTGGTTTGTGATAGAAGTAGGTAGCGGTGTCGCTGTGACAGAGTGAACGATAGAAGTAGGTAGTGGTGTCGCTGTGATAGAAGTGGGTAGCGGTGTCGCTGTGACAGAGTGAACGATAGAAGTAGGTAGCGGTGTCGCTGTGATAGAAGTGGGTAGCGGTGTCGCTGTGACGGAGTGAATGATAGAAGTGGGTAGCGGTGTCGCTGTGACGGAGTGAATGATAGAAGTGGGTAGCGGTGTCGCTGTGACAGAGTGAGCGATAGAAGTGGGTAGCGGTGTCGCTGTGACGGAGTGAATGATAGAAGTGGGTAGCGGTGTCGCTGTGACGGAGTGAATGATAGAAGTGGGTAGAGGTGTCCTGTGACAGAGTGAAGATAGAAGTGGGTAGGGTGTCGCTGTGACAGAGTGAGGATAGAAGTGGGTAGCGGTGTCGCTGGGGGATAGAAGTGGGTAGCGGTGTCGTTGTGACGAGTGAACGATAGAAGTGGGTAGGGTGTCCTGTGACAGAGTGAATGATAGAAGTGGGTAGGGTGTCGCTGTGACAGAGTGAATGATAGAAGTGGGTAGTGGTGTCGCTGTGACAGAGTGAGATAAAGTGGGTAGGGTGTCGCTGTGACAGAGTGAATGATAGAAGTGGGTAGGGTGTCGCTGTGACAGAGTGAAGATAGAAGTGGGTAGCGGTGTCGCTGTGAAGAAGTGGGTAGCGGTGTCGCTGTGACAGAGTGATGATAGAAGTGGGTAGTGGTGTCGCTGTGAAGAGTGGGATGTGAATGTGCGAGTGAGCAGAGGGGTGGGTGGCTGGTGAAGTAAATGTGTGGACAGAGTGATGATAGAAGTGGGTAGCGGTGTCGCTGTGATTAGAAGTGGGTAGCGGTGTCGCTGTGACAGAGTGAGCGATAGAAGTGGGTAGCGGTGTCGTCGGATGAATGATAGAGGTAGCGGTGTCGCGACAAGACGATAGAAGTGGGTAGTGGTGCACTGTGACAGAGTGAAGATAGAAGTGGGTAGCGGTGTGCTGTGACGAGTGAATGATAGAAGTGGGTAGCGGTGTCGCTGTGACAGAGTGAGATAGAAGTGGGTAGGGTGTCGCTGTGACAGAGTGAATGATAGAAGGGGTAGCGGTGTCGCTGTGACAGAGTGAATGATAGAAGTGGGTAGCGGTGTCGCTGTGACAGAGTGAATGATAGAAGTGGGTAGCGGTGTCGCTGTGACAGAGTGAGCGATAGAAGTGGGTAGCGGTGTCGCTGTGACAGAGTGAATGATAGAAGTGGGTAGCGGTGTCGCTGTGACGAGTGAGTGATAGAAGTGGGTAGCGGTGTCGCTGTGACAGAGTGAGCGATAGAAGTGGGTAGCGGTGTCGCTGTGACAGAGTGAATGATAGAAGTGGGTAGCGGTGTCGCTGTGACAGAGTGAATGATAGAAGTGGGTAGCGGTGTCGCTGTGACAGAGTGAATGATAGAAGTGGGTAGTGGTGTCGCTGTGACAGAGTGAGCGATAGAAGTGGGTAGCGGTGTCGCTGTGACAGAGTGAGCGATAGAAGTGGGTAGTGGTGTCGCTGTGACAGAGTGAGCGATAGAAGTGGGTAGCGGTGTCACTGTGACAGAGTGAGCGATAGAAGTGGGTAGCGGTGTCACTGTGACAGAGTGAGCGATAGAAGTGGGTAGCGGTGTCACTGTGACAGAGTGAGCGATAGAAGTGGGTAGCGGTGTCGCTGTGAGGGAGTGAGCGATAGAAGTGGGTAGTGGTGTCGCTGTGACAGAGTGAGTGATAGAAGTGGGTAGCGGTTTCGCTGTGACAGAGTGAGCGATAGAAGTGGGTAGCAGTGTCGCTGTGAGGGAGTGAGCGATAGAAGTGGGTAGCGGTGTCGCTGTGATGGAGTGAGCGATAGAAGTGGGTAGCGGTGTCGCTGTGACAGAGTGAGTGATAGAAGTGAGTAGCGGTGTCATTGTGATGGAGTGAGTGATAGAAGTGGGTAGCGGTGTCGCTGTGACAGAGTGAGTGATAGAAGTGGGTAGCGGTGTCGCTGTGAGGGAGTGAGTGATAGAAGTGGGTAGCGGTGTCACTGTGACAGAGTGAGCGATAGAAGTGGGTAGCGGTGTCGCTGTGACGGAGTGAATGATAGAAGTGGGTAGCGGTGTCGCTGTGACAGAGTGAATGATAGAAGTGGGTAGCGGTGTTGCTGTGACAGAGTGAGTGATAGAAGTGGGTAGCAGTGTCGCTGTGACAGAGTGAATGATAGAAGTGGGTAGCAGTGTCGCTGTGACAGAGTGAGTGATAGAAGTGGGTAGCAGTGTCGCTGTGACAGAGTGAGTGATAGAAGTGGGTAGCAGTGTCGCTGTGACAGAGTGAATGATAGAAGTGGGTAGCAGTGTCGCTGTGATGGAGTGAGCGATAGAAGTGGGTAGCGGTGTTGCTGTGACAGAGTGAGTTGTAGACGTGTTACTAATGGCCTCCTGTTGTGTTGGATGCAGAAGCTCAAGAGGAAACCATCAATGGTAAGAGTCTTGCTTCAGGGGTGTTGGTCTGTCCCTGTTGCTAGGGGCAGCAGCCCCTGTTGCTATGGACAGTAGTCCCTGTTGCTAACTGGCAGTCCCTGCTGCTGGGGGCTGCAAAACCCCTGTTGCTAGAGTGGGCTGTCCCTGTTACTAGGACTGATGGCCCCTGTTGCCAGAGCTGACAGCCCCTATTGCTATGGCTGACAGCCCCTGGTATTAGGGCTGGCAGTCTGTTGCTAGGGCTGGCAGTCTGTTGCTAGGGCTGACAGTCCCTGTTGCTAGGGTTAGCAGTAGGACCTGCACAATAGTAGCATCTTCTTAAATATCTTATCATGCACAATCTTTCTATGCTACGACCTTAGGCAAAAACACTTTGAAATAAACCTAAATGTATTTGAAGGGAATCAACATTGTTTGGACCTAAGCATCTTAGAAGTATAAAACTAACCATAAGCAACTAGAATCAAGAATAGCCAATTGTTTACTAGAACAGCCTTATTGAAGAGACAGAATTTGATTTGTAAGAACAGAGCCTATTTGATAGAACAGGTGCCTGAGCTTCCTTGTTCACAAATCACTAAATTGGGAATTCTAGTCTAGTTTCTGACACTCTGTAGCATGTACATTTGGGCCGCCTGTTTGCTGCATATGTACTGTTTTCTCAGCTGGTAACACCACTTTTAGTATAAGTTATCTTATGCTTATGGGATCTTTATACATAGTCAATATAGCATTAACTGGTATTTTACAACAAAACATAAAATCACCAAACACCTATCAAAACCAGAACGACAACATCTCATGTCATGACCAACTTCCACAGCTCCAATACAAAATAAGGATATTAGACATTTTAATGGAATTGTCCACTTTCAGACCACATTCTGAGTAAACCACTGACATGAACGTTTTGATTGTAGTTGCAAATGGTTAGTTTGTACCACCAAATCTTTAGGTGTAAATACTACAACAATTTACTCTTTCTTTTCCTTATTCGTCAGTTATTCTGTAAGTTTCTCCCAGTAAGTTATCTTTTTTCTCGTGATAATTGGTTTCACTATCACTAGATGGCAACACTGTTGTTGTGCGTCTTGAACCGTTCTGTCGCTGGTGAAGCCGATCAGTTGCAAGAATAAGATCGCTGACAGTGAGAAACAAATAGCACAAGAAAAAGTGCAAAAATTTTAATTTGAACTATCCAGTACAAAGATGCTCATCAATGTGCAGGTGTGTGTGCGCGTGCACATGCACGTGTGCATGTATGCGCGCGTGCGTGTGTGTGTATGCATGCAAGCACACGCACACGTGCGCACACATGTGTGTGCGTATGTGCGTGCGTGCGTGCGTGCGTGCGTGCGTGCGTGCGTGCGTGCGTGCGTGCGTGCGTGCGTGCGTGTGTGTTTGACAATGTAGATACACTTCCTATGGTTTTGGGTTAGTTTATGATATACACTGTATGTCCAAATCCTTTCTTTGTAAAGTGATAAAAACCTAGTTTATTTGGAAGTTGTTCAGTTTGCCAGTGAACTTGCTGTGCACTGTCTGCTGTGTGGAGCTCAGTCTGGTCCACTGTCTCTTGCCTTCTCAGTCTTCCTACTTTACTTTCCACGTAGCAGTTGCTGTTTTGCACCCGTCAGCTTGCTTGTGGGTGTGTGTGTGTGTGTGTGTGTGTAATTCTGTGTACTGTGTATGCCTTTTGGTTGGGTGCATGCCTCGCTTGTGGGTGCGTGTGTATGTATGCCTTTGGTTGGGTGCATGCCTTGCTTGTGTGTGAGTGTGCTTGTGGTGATGTACTTGACTACTTATGTATGCATTATGGATGCAAGCTTACTGCTGCGTGCTTGTGGGTGTGTGCTTGTGGGTGCGTGCTTGTGGGTGCGTGCTTGTCAGTGTGTGCACGCTTTTTGTAGATACATATATATTTGGCACAAAACACACCTAGTGGTACATACTTATGGACGGTGTCATCAGTTCTCAAAGAGAAACAAAGCCACAGTGTGTTACTGCGTCACACCAGACCACACCCAGGGCATCAATGCATTGTCAACTTGAGATGACAACCAAAGGAACGTTGTTGTTATACTGAAGCATGACCAGTGTTCTCTGTTTACCCCCAAGCAATCCGCATCTGGAATATGAACCCACCACACATTACTGAAATAGAAAACCCCATAGCTTTTCAAGCAGCAATCATGAACCTCCCTTTCACGACACCCAATCACCTAAATTGCCTGTAAAACAAACATACTACCTATTGCATGCGCACAAGAAGCACTACAAACTCCTGCCCAAGTTTGAGCTGTTTGGAGGAATTCACCTGAGACCTGGGTCTTGAAATGATTGGCTGCAGTAAATTGTTTGTATGTGCAAAATGGCTACATTGTTACTACATCTTATTTGCTTGATAATTAATTTGTTCATGGGAAGAGTAAGTTGGACAGACTAGTGCAATGACAGTTGTGACCAGACTGTCAGAACACTGGACCTTACTGGTCAGTTTACAAGAACAAGGTAGAGTCAGTGCGCATTAGTACGACTTTATCTCAATAGGCGGTGCACATTGGAGTACATATGGTGATGACCAGTGCTGGGTGCTGGATGCTGGACGTTGTTTTGTCTTTGTGAACTGATGTGACCAGTCCTTAGAGCTATGATTTAGAGCTCTGATTAGAGTTGGGATTAGTCTTAAGATACTTGGTGATTGGGATTAAATGCTTGCAAATATGTGTACAACTTTTTTATTCATAACAATGTTTTAAATCTTAAAATCTTCTGAGAAAATGTGATGTATTGTTTTTTATGTTATTAACTGTCTTGCATTGGCAGCTTTTGAGTAAATTTCTCTTATGGAAACTTGCTAAGAAATAGAGCAGTATTTATACACTAAACTGTTTATATGAAAGAACAATTGTAGTTGTTTTTTAATTTATATTTCTGCTTTACTTGCTATACAGAATTACATCCAGCATTCTCTTGTGTTCTTCATAAAGCTACATAGATTACCTGTGTATGTCTCAATGAAACTACAGGTAGCAATATTTTCATGCTAATAAGCATCTTTTAGAAATTGGTTTTGAACTGAGTTAAATATTAGCTGAATATTTTGCTTGGCATTAAATGACTAAAACAAAGTTGTTGTTTGAGCCCCCTCAGCTCTCCTGTGTTGGGAGATAAGATGTCATATTGTTTCATAGCTTTATGCAGAGACCTGTCCACCCATCATTTGGACGGGTAAAACCAGTTTTGGACGGGTAGAAATATGGGTTGATGGTTAAAAAATGAAGTAGCAAAAAACGTATTCCACAAAAATCATAGATATTGTCAGTTATGCCTTAGAAATTAATAAAAAAAGGTGTCACAAGTGTGTTTGTAGTCCATTTCAGGTCAAAAACACATTTTAAGTTTGTAAACTGGTGTGTGACGGGCAAACATTTGAAACTGCATAAAGCCCTGTATTGTTTTAATGGATGGTGTCCAGTGTGTACTAGTTCTGGCTCTAACAGACTGACTTACATTTACACCAGTTTCTGGAGACTGTAGCGCCATCTATAGAGTAGATGTTGAGGCTGGTCATACTTGCCTGTGTATATATCATACGTACATTGTGTGTGTCATTTCTGTTACCTGCAGAAACTACTGCGGAGGAAGTCGTACAAAGCAGTGGTAAGGCACACTGTTTCCTGGTGCTTGCTACTAGTGTAGTCGCTCTACTCATGTTGTTGTTGTTGTTGTTGTTGTTGTTGTTTGCATGAGGTGTTTGTCTCGTGCTGGAGTCTGGGTGGAGCGTGTCACTGTGTCACACCTTGGTGGGCCCAGTGTGGTTGCCAGGAGTAGGCAGAAAGAGACACGGTCTCCTGGATGTAGTCAACTTGTCCATTCCACCACTCGACTGAGTTGGCCGTTCTCAGCCAGTCTGGTTATGTTCTATTCCTTATGTCAACCAAGAAGTTAACATGTTTGGTTTTTCTCACTGACCTAGTGCACAGCTCACTAAGTAGAAGAGTTGACCGTGTTTGCTAATTGTAAGTGTATTCAATACAAGGCTGTTACTTAGAGTATTAGTGAAAGGAATGATAAAACAAAACATGCTCTGTCCATTGTGACACTGGCATGGCGTCACATCCTCTAGCGTTAGTTAACTCTGTCGTCATGGTGTTTCCTAATACTTATTCTTACATTGCATGTTTGCTTGCATTTCAACCAAAACTTGGTTTGTAAGTGGTAATAATAAACTCTGGTTTTATTATGGTTTTACTTTGGTTGTTCTCTTTCTTCCGTTACTCATCCGACTAACATGGTGATGCTGCGTTGTGCATGCGATGAGTGCTACTTGTTGGTGCAAATACGATATGATTACAATTTAGTTAACTAGTTCAGTGTTTTATTTTGATTAATATTGAACAGTTATTCACTGTTAGTTTGACAAAATCCAGTGTTGGCCATTTGTTCTGTGGCATCTTTCTTTGGCATTTTAGTGTTTTTACTATGGCCCTGATGCAAATATATACATTAACTAAAGCGACTGTATTGTGCTAATTACAGTTATATACTGATAATTATGTTATCAAAATTACAACTCATAATTACGATTATGTAATGATAATTACATGTGTAGAATGAATGTATCCTTCTCAAGGTACAGTATGCCACCCTCTATCCTAGATGCAGTGTGCCACCCCTGTAATTATGTGCCACCCTCTCCCCTAGGTGCAGTGTGCCACCCCTGTAATTATGTGCCACCCTCCCCCTAGGTGCAGTGTGCCACCCCTGTAATTATGTGCCACCCTCTCCCCTAGATGCAGTGTGCCACCCCTGTAATTATGTGCCACCCTCCCCCTAGGTGCAATGTGCCACCCCTGTAATTATGTGCCACCCTCCCCTAGGTGCAGTGTGCCACCCCTGTAATCATGTGCCACCCTCTCCCCTAGATGCAGTGTGCCACCCCTGTAATTATGTGCCACCCTCACACTAGGTGCAGTGTGCCACCCCTGTAATTATGTGCCACACTCTCCCCTAGGTGCAGTGTGCCACAACTGTAATCATGTGCCACCCTCTCCCCTAGGTGCAGTGTGCCACCCCTGAAATTATGTGCCACCCTCTCCCCTAGGTGCAGTGTGCCACCTCTGTAATTATGTGCCACCCTCCCCCTAGATGCAGTGTGCCACCCCTGTAATTATGTGCCACCCTCTCCCCTAGGTGCAGTGTGCCACCCCTGTAATTATGTGCCACCCTCTCCCCTAGATGCAGTGTGCCTCCTCTGTAATTATGTGCCACCCTCTCCCCTAGGTGCAGTGTGCCACCTCTGTAATTACGTGCCACCCTCTCCCCTAGGTGCAGTGTGCCACCCCTGTAATTATGTGCCACTCTCTCTCCCCTAGGTGCAGTGTGCCACCCCTGTAATTATGTGCCACCCTCTACACTAGGTGAAGTGTGCGATTCCTGTAATCATGTGCCAGTGTGCCACCCTTGTCATGTGTGACTCTCATAGGTGCAGTGTGCCACCCCTGTAATCATGTGCCACTCCCTCCCCTAGGTGCAGTGTGCCACCCCTGTAATCATGTGCCACTCTCTCTCCCCTAGGTGCAGTGTGCCACCCCTGTAATCATGTGCCACTCTCCCCTAGGTGCAGTGTGCCACCCCTGTAATCATGTGCCACTCTCTCTCCCCTAGGTGCAGTGTGCCACCCCTGTAATCATGTGCCACTCTCTCTCCCCTAGGTGCAGTGTGCCACCCCTGTCCTCGTCCCATGCAATGAGATGCCGGGCGTAGGAATACAACACTTGTGGGTGTGCAGCGGTGACAAAGGACGCAGTCAGGTGACAGTCGCGTCCCTCCACATGCAGCAGCCGTGCGTTGTCGAGTCGTTCCGAGCGTGTGATGCCATCGTCATGTGCGTGGAGGCAGTGCCCGGTTGGGCAGCCTCGGGCAAGGCATCAGGCAGTGGCGACACCGTGTGGATGGGCACCGATGAACATGAGTAAGCACAGCTACTGGTCGTTAGGTCAAATAGCTTACAAAACGTGCCAACATTTATATATAACTTGGCAACAAGCAACATTTAGTAAACACTAAGTGTCTTTAAATATAAACTTAATGTAACATTAATATTGTGTTTGCTGTGATCCAGTGATTGGACAGGATCTCATAAGACAGGCCACACAGCTCAGGTCTGTTTGTAGGATAAAATATTAGGATTGTGGTCCATGTTGTGGTCTGTCTGTAGGATTGTGGTCCATGTTGTGGTCTGTCTGTAGGATTGTGGTCCATGTTGTGGTCTGTCTGTAGGATTGTGGTCCATGTTGTGGTCTGTCTGTAGGATCATGGTCCATGCTGTGGTCTGTCTGTAGGATTGTGGTCCATGCTGTGGTCTGTCTGTAGGATTGTGGTCCATGCTGTGGTCTGTCTGTAGGATCGTGGTCCATGTTGTGGTCTGTTTTTAGGATTGTGGTCCATGCTGTGGTCTGTCTGTAGGATTGTGGTCCATGTTGTGGTCTGTCTGTAGGATTGTGGTCCATGTTGTGGTCTGTCTGTAGGATCATGGTCCATGCTGTGGTCTGTCTGTAGGATCGTGGTCCCTGCTGTGGTCTGTCTGTAGGATTGTGGTCCATGTTGTGGTCTGTCTGTAGGATCGTGGTCCATGCTGTGGTCTGTCTGTAGGATCGTGGTCCATGTTGTGGTCTGTCTGTAGGATCGTGGTCCATGCTGTGGTCTGTCTGTAGGATCATGGTCCATGTTGTGGTCTGTCTGTAGGATCGTGGTCCATGCTGTGGTCTGTCTGTAGGATCGTGGTCCATGCGGTGGTGGCTGAGCAGCGAGACAAACCCCTTCAGGTGCTGGGGACGGATGCGAAGGTGTTGTCTCTCAGGTACCTGGACGGCCGCATGTACGCTGGCCTCAAGAACGGCACCCTGCTCATCTACAGCAGGGGCGAGGGTACGTGTGGGGTGGCATTCAATAGGGTGGCATGTACTGTGGGGTTGCATCTACAGTGGGGTGGTAAATATGGCAGGGTGGTAGCCACAGTGGGGTGTTACATGTGGTTTTATGGTATGTTATGGTTGGGTAGTAGGTATGATGATGTGTTAGGTATGGCAGGATGGTATCTCAGGTTGGGTGGTGTGCAAAGTGTGGTAGAATGTATTATGGGATGGATGGTATGGGTGGTATGTACTGCTAGGTGGTATGTAAGGTAGGCTGGTATGTAAGGTGGGGCGATATGTAAGGTGGGGCGGTATGTAAGGTAGGGCGGTATGTAAGGTGGGGCGGTATGTAAGGTGGGGCGGTATGTAAGGTGGGGCGATATGTAAGATGGGATGGTATGTAAGGTGGGGCAGTATGTAAGGTGGGGCGGTATGTAAGGTGGGGTGGTATGTAAGATGGGGTGGTATGTAAGGTGGGGCGGTATGTAAGGTGGGGCGGTATGTAAGGTGGGGTGGTATGTAGTGCTAGGTGGTATGTAAGGTGGGGTAGTATGTAAGGTGGGGTGGTATGTAAGGTGGGGTGGTATGTAAGGTGGGGTGGTATGTAAGGTGGGGCGGTATGTAAGGTGGGGTGGTATGTAAGGTGGGGTGGTATGTAAGGTGGGGCGGTATGTAAGGTGGGGCGGTATGTAAGGTGGGGTAGTATGTAAGGTGGGGTGGTATGTAAGGTGGGGTGGTATGTAAGGTGGGGTGGTATGTAAGGTGGGGTGGTATGTAAGGTGGGGTGGTATGTAAGGTAGGGTGGTATGTAAGGTGGGGCGGTATGTAAGGTGGGGCGGTATGTAAGGTGGGGCGATATGTAAGATGGGATGGTATGTAAGGTGGGGCAGTATGTAAGGTGGGGCGGTATGTAAGGTGGGGTGGTATGTAAGATGGGGTGGTATGTAAGGTGGGGCGGTATGTAAGGTGGGGCGGTATGTAAGGTGGGGTGGTATGTAGTGCTAGGTGGTATGTAAGGTGGGGTAGTATGTAAGGTGGGGTGGTATGTAAGGTGGGGTGGTATGTAAGGTGGGGTGGTATGTGAGGTGGGGTGGTATGTAAGGTGGGCAGTATGTAAGGTGGGGTGATATGTAAGGTGGGGTGGTATGTATTGGCTGTGAAGGACCATTGACATTTCCTCAGTTTCAGCCATGTTGACATGATTGTGTCCCTCCCCCCCCCCCCGCAGTGTTTATTTGTATAAATCATTGTGATGTTCCCACCAGATGGCGTCTGGCAGCACAAGAAGAAGGAGACGGTGAAGTTGGCGAGTGACCCGGTCACATGGCTACTGGCCCTAGGCCACGACATGTGGGCCGCTTCTGGCCGAGACATTCATGTCATCAACGTCGTCTGTAAGCCTGCTGCCACAACACTCAGTGTCAACAAGGTGGGTGGTCTCAGTGGCGCTGAATGTAAGCCATTTGGGTGGAATCAGACGCCCTCAACCCTCACCTAGCTGGTGTTGGTGTTGAGGTAAACTGACTCTCTTATGACACTCTGGTGTGCTGCAGTGTCATGTCGCAAGAGAACAGGTTTTGTTGCTGTTTCCTGGTATAGTTTTTTCATGCCACATTGCCTTAGTTCAGTCAACGGTACATGTCAAATGAACATCTCACTATAGACAGTTGTTGGTACATGAGAACATGATTGTCCTTTGTGCAACAAAAGCAGTGTGGATGGGCACTTTCCAACATAGTCATATCGGTAATGTTGTCCTTAATTCAAATTTCAGTCATTCCAAACATATGTAACTTTAATACATACACATGTATTATAACTGATGTACATACAAATTGTGGGTTATTTCAAAACATACGTGTACAACTTTGCCCATCCACCACAGATTCCTGGTAAGGTCAAGACAAACTTCCATTCATCTTCGGAATTTTGAATATTCGAGCCATTTCCTGCGATTCAATCCAACCCGGTTTGCCACAAAATCGATCCGTCTGTCTGACATAACTATACAAACGACAAGATACAACTGCCAAACTACTCCTCACATGTCTTACTGCTCTATGTCATCAGCGACATAGCCCTATGATTACCATAACAACAGTATTATGTTGAGAGGTCTTTTGTTAGCAGTGTCGGGTTAAGGGTTAGGGTAAGTTTCGGATTAGTTACTTTAGAGTTAGAGTTAGGGTTACTTTAGGGATAGGATAAAACCAGAATTTCTGAAGGTCATTTATGTAGCGACACCATAATAAATTACCAATGTTACAGTAATCTTTGAGCTAGGCGTTACCACTGCATATCATGTCAAGTTTTGTTAATTTAATTTTTACAGGAATTTAAATGATTTTATTTTGTAACCAAGTGTGTGTATGTGCATAAGATACTTGAGAAGTTTGGCAGCTGTAAGAGGTGTTTTTATGGTTAGGTGAGAAGGTAAAAGATTGATGTTTGTCCAGTGTGTGTGGCCACGGTGCTGACTACTCTGGCTTGGACTTGTGCCCATGGGATGACACTGCCACGCAAGACATCTTGACTGCGACAGCAAAACCAACTTTGAACATTTTCAACAATACAGCAGACATCTTTCGTCATTTCAGCAACACACCACAGTAATTGATGTTGCGGCTAGAAAAAATATTCAATATTCTAATCGAATTAGAAGCCACTGAATAGTAATATTTGGTTTGATATTCGATTGTAGTGAAACTCCAGATTTGTCCTACGCTTGCTCCCTGACACATCCGTCCCTCGGTTGACATCTGAATGTTTCACTTTGACACTGATCAACACTTGTCTTGTGTCTCTCAGCTTGCTTTCCAAGGATTTAGGCGCAATAGAAGTTTTACTTATTATGTGTTATAACTGGTACACATACATAATGTATTTCTAATAGATTCTGTGAATGTGTTTGTCAGACGGTGCACCAGGTGGCGTCGGTAGAGGATGGAGCGATCGAGTGCATGGTGAAGGCTGGCGTGGGTCTCCTGGTGTCCTTCCAGTACAAGTCTGTCATCAGAGTGTACCACCTGGAGACCTTTGACCACCTCCAGGACATCAACATTGCCTCAGCCGTCCACCAGCTGCTGGAAGGTCTGTCCTACATCACCAACACTTAGACCTTTAGACCTTGAAGGTCTGTCCTACATCACCAACACTTAGTCCTTTAGACATTGAAGGTCTGTCCTACATCACCAACACTTAGTCCTTTAGACATTGAAGGTCTGTCCTACATCACCAACACTTAGTCCTTTAGACATTGAAGGTCTGTCCTACATCACCAACACTTAGTCCTTTAGACATTGAAGGTCTGTCCTACATCACCAACACTTAGTCCTTTAGACATTGAAGGTCTGTCCTACATCACAAACACTTAGTCCTTTAGACCTAGGTCTATTGTACATCATCAACACTTGGTCCTTTAGGCCTAACTCTGTCCTACATCACTAACACTTGGTCCTTTAGACTTTGAAGGTCTGTCATACATCACCAACATTTGGTCCTTTAGACCTTGAAGGTCTGTCCTACATCACTAACACTTGGTCCTTTAGACCTTGAAGGTCTGTCTTATATCACCAACATTTGGTCCTTTAGACCTTGAAGGTCTGTCCTACATCACTAACACTTGGTCCTTTAGACCTTGAAGGTCTGTCTTACATCACCAACATTTGGTCCTTTAGACCTTGAAGGTCTGTCCTACATCACTAACACTTGGTCCTTTAGACATTGAAGGTCTGTCCTACATCACCAACACTTAGACCTTGAAGGTCTGTCCTACACCACTTACACTTAGACCTTTAGACATTGAAGGTGTGTCCTATACCACCAACACTTACACCTTTAGACCTTGAAGGTCTATCCTACACCACCAACACTTACACCTTTAGACCTTGAAGGTCTGTCCTACATCACCAACACTTACACCTTGAAGGTTTGTCCTACACCACCAACACTTACACCTTTAGACCTTGAAGGTCTATCCTACACCACCAACACTTAGACCTTTAGACCTTGAAGGTCTGTCCTACATCACCAACACTTACACCTTGAAGGTTTGTCCTACACCACCAACACTTACACCTTTAGACCTTGAAGGTCTATCCTACACCACCAACACTTAGACCTTTAGACCTTGAAGGTCTGTCCTACATCACCAACACTTACACCTTGAAGGTTTGTCCTACACCACCAACACTTACACCTTTAGACCTTGAAGGTCTATCCTACACCACCAACACTTAGACCTTTAGACCTTGAAGGTCTGTCCTACATCACCAACACTTACACCTTGAAAGTTTGTCCTACACCACTAACACTTGGGTGATAAGTAGATCTAGTATCTCCTTCTGTGACACTCAGTTATCTGTAAAATAAGTTCGACATCCAATTTATGGAAAAGAAATTAAAAAAATTCTCACAAAAGATGCACTCAGACTCTTATGATTGAGTGGGTGTTTCGTGGAATAGTGTCAGGTGTAAAGAGTTAGGCAGCTTTTGGTTGATCAACTCTTCCTGTAGGTTTCATTGAAGGTTTTGCATATAATTTATGTAGAATATGACTCTGATGCAAATTAGTCAGTGTTTGTTGGATAAGTATATATTTTAAAAACATTTTCTATAACAAATTCCAACATTCTGTTAATTTTAATCTTTGTTACACAAATTCAACTTAGCTCTTGTGATTGTACAATAAACTTATTGGTTTGTGGTAGTTGCTGCGTGGTGATTGGTCTATATCGTGATTATCTTGTGGTGATTGGTTTATATAATTGACTAATGTGGTTGGTTTTGTGGTGTTTGGTTTATTGGATTGGTATGTGGTGATTGGCTTGTGTAGTTGGTTTTTAGTGCTTGGTTTATGGGATTTGTCTTTGGTGATAGATATGTATGATTGGTTTGTGTGGTTAGTTTTTAATGCTTGGTTTGTGGGATTTGTCTTTGGTGATTGGCTTGTGGTGATTGGTGTTTATGATTGGCTTGTGTGGGTGGTTTCTAGTACTTGGTATGTGGGATATGTCTTACGGTGAGTGATGTCTGTGATTGTCTTATGGTGAGTGGTGTCTGTGATTGTCTTATGGTGAGTGGTGTCTGTGATTGTCTTATGGTGAGTGGTGTCTGTGATTGTCTTATGGAAAGTGGTGTCTGTGATTGTCTTATGGTGAGTGATGTCTGTGATTGTCTTATGGTGAGTGGTGTCTGTGGTTGTGTTAGGGTGAGTGGTGTCTGTGATTGTCTTATGGTGAGTGGTGTCTGTGATTGTCTTATGGTGAGTTGTGTCTGTGATTGTCTTATGGTGAGTGGTGTCTGTGATTGTCTTAGGGTGAGTGGTGTCTGTGATTGTCTTATGGTGAGTGGTGTCTGTGATTGTCTTATGGTGAGTTGTGTCTGTGATTGTCTTATGGTGAGTGATGTCTGTGATTGTCTTATGGTGAGTGGCGTCTGTGATTGTCTTATGGTGAGTGATGTCTGTGATTGTCTTATGGTGAGTGGCGTCTGTGATTGTCTTATGGTGAGTGGCGTCTGTGATTGTCTTATGGTGAGTGGCGTCTGTGATTGACTTATGGTGAGTGGCGTCTGTGATTGTCTTATGGTGAGTGGCGTCTGTGATTGTCTTATGGTGAGTGGTGTCTGTGATTGTCTTATGGTGAGTGGTGTCTGTGATTGTCTTATGGTGAGTGGTGTCTGTGATTGTCTTATGGTGAGTGGTGTCTGTGATTGTCTTATGGTGAGTGGTGTCTGTGATTGTCTTATGGTGAGTGGTGTCTGTGATTGTCTTATGGTGAGTGGCGTCTGTGATTGTCTTATGGTGAGTGGCGTCTGTGATTGGCTTATGGTGAGTGGCGTCTGTGATTGTCTTATGGTGAGTGGCGTCTGTGATTGGCTTATGGTGAGTGGCGTCTGTGATTGCCTTATGGTGAGTGGCGTCTGTGATTGACTTATGGTGAGTGGCGTCTGTGATTGTCTTATGGTGAGTGGCGTCTGTGATTGTCTTATGGTGAGTGGCGTCTGTGATTGTCTTATGGTGAGTGGTGTCTGTGATTGTCTTATGGTGAGTGGTGTCTGTGATTGTCTTATGGTGAGTGGTGTCTGTGATTGTCTTATGGTGAGTGGTGTCTGTGATTGTCTTATGGTGAGTGGTGTCTGTGATTGTCTTATGGTGAGTGGTGTCTGTGATTGGCTTATGGTGAGTGGTGTCTGTGATTGTCTTATGGTGAGTGGTGTCTGTGATTGGCTTATGGTGAGTGGTGTCTGTGATTGTCTTATGGTGAGTGGTGTCTGTGATTGGCTTATGGTGAGTGGTGTCTGTGATTGTCTTATGGTGAGTGGTGTGTATGATAGTCTTATGGTGACTGGGTTGTGTGCTTGCAGGCAAGGACACAGTGGGAGACATCTCCAAGACCATTAAGATCTCCTACATGTTGGCCAGTCGAGGTCTGCTGTGGGTGGGCACCAGCATAGGGTGTGTTCTCACCCTGCCCCTACCCCGCCTAGAGGGGGCGCCACAGATCAAGGCTCGACCGTGCGTGTCGTATCACTCTCACTGCGGACCAATCAAATTCCTCATGCCCATTAACTGCGGTCTGTCACCCCTCACCACCCCAGACAGCTGCAGTACCACAGCAGCGGCCCCAGCGGTGGGGGCAGACAGTGACGTCACAGGCAACAGTGACAGCAGGGGCTTCTCACTGTCCGACCAGTACTCACCCAGGCAACCATCACTAGAGGGCAGCACACTCACGCGGTTCAGCTCGACGCCAGATCTGCACCGGATGACCCTTGGGGACGATGACAACCTGTGTGACATGTACGGCAGCCTGCTGAACGGTCTGGACGAGGACTTTGACGTTGCCCTCGCTGGCCCTGCCAAGTCGAAGCGACGTTCATTCCTAAACAACGTCAGCAACATGTCTAACGCGCTCAATGCCCGCCTCTCCCTCGCCATGTCCCAGTTCACACCCACCAGTCCAAAGCCCAAGTGTGCCACATTACCAAATATGGATGAGGCGCCCTCGTTTGACAACATATGGGGGGAAACGGACACGTCACAAAGTGGCAAGGCTGTCCAGCCAAGCAGTGGTGGGGGTCAGAGGAATTCATCTGGCGATAGGGACGCACAGGCCGAAGTGGTGACCGCCCCTTCCCAGTATGCAGTGCCCAGTTACGTGTTCAACAAGTCCCTGGTGACAGTGAGTGGGGGCGAGGGTTACATCAACTGGAACAAGAAGCAGGCTGCAGACTCACGCTACGAAGACATCTGTCTGCTCCTCTGGAAGTGTCGCATCTGAGCCAGTCTTAGGCCATACACGTCACATCTGAGACAGTCTTAGGCCATACACGTCACATCTGAGCCAGTCTTAGGCCATACACGTCACATCTGAGAGTCTTAGGTCATACAACAGTCATGTCTGAGACAGTCTTAGGTCATACAACAATCACATCTGAGACAATCTTAGGTCATGCAAGTCACATATGAGGCAGTTTTAGCTCATACAACAGACTACGCGGTCTTAGCTCATACAGCAGACTATGCAGTCTTAGCTCATACAACAGACTACGCAGTCTTAGCTCATACAGCAGACTATGCAGTCTTAGCTCATACAGCAGTCTCACCGAAGCATGTCTTAGTCATACAAGTTACATCTGAGACGTCTTAGGTCATACAGCAGTCCCATCCAAAGCAGTCTTAGGTCATACAATAACAACAGCCGTATCTGAGGTAGTCTTAGATCATATAACATTTGCATCTGAGTCTTAAGTCATATAGTAGTCATTTCATAGTACTTTTAGTACTATCATTTGAGGCAGTCTTGGGTCACACAATAGTCCTGTCTGAGTTGTAGGTTGTACAACAGTTGGTGTGTCCTGTCTCCTACGACAGGTGACACAGGCTGCAGTAGGCATCATGCATCAGGACGTCCCAGTCCGCTGTCCCGTGAGTCGAGTGTCAACGGACAGGTCAAATTAATATATATTAATAAACAGCTGAGCAATAATCAAAGTGCTGCTAAACCATTGGAGAGTTGTAGTATTACTTCCAGATTTTTGAATGAAACTATTATGCAGCTTAATGTTTTTATATACATACAGATATTAAATGTGTGAATGTGATCAGATGAGATTAATTCATGTGGTGTGCTTCTGCCCAGCATCTTTGCCGACATCAATGTCCAAGTTACACTGTTAGAACATAAGACATTGCCTTATAGGATGGGAGTGAGTGGATGGAAGTTTTTCATTGAAATACTTCTGCAGTTTTTGATGTCATGCTTTATGCTTTGGAAGGGAAGACAGTGTTTGACCTGTGACACTACGGTAGCTCTCACAGGACAAACGAGACACAAATCTGTCGACATCTGTCTTAATGTATGCAGCACGCGCAGTGGTGTTCATATGAAAGTGTTCAAATGGAAGTTTACATATTTATGCAAGTGGTCATAATTTATTCATGCATAATATACGAGTTATTTTGCATATAATTATGTTGTTTTGTCTGACATAAAATAGGGAATGTTAAAGATGAGTTGCTAGTACTTGGCTATCTAAAAAACTGTCACATAACATGTTCAAATAACTGAATCTGTCAGTGTTTGTTGTAAATGTGTGAGTGTATAAGTGGTTCATCAGACAAGTGAGACACAGGGTGTCGGCAGGTAACAATGCTAAAGGCAGCAGTGTTTGAGAATGTAGAAGTCTTTGTGTCTGTGAACTGTCAGAACTGAATGACGTTTTATAATCTGCCGGGGTACACGACATATACTGACATAGTGGTTTATGCGACATACGAGGGGTACACTATAATCTATTGGGGGGGGGCACAACATGTACTGACATACTGGGTTATATGACATACACACAACACAAGACATTGACAACATGATATATACATGACACACATATGTGACACGTTGAAGATTCTGAAGTTAAGGTTACCTGGTAATTCAGTTGTCTGAGCACTGTTATTCTGTTTTGTTTGTTGAATTTTGTTTAAGAGTTTTTTTTCTATCTGCATTACATATAATATAAAGGTAAAATGTATGCATTCTGATGGTGTTATAAATTGTAATAAATGTGTCTGCTTCGTGCAAGTGTGATCATGTCATAAATGTGTATAAAAAAAATGACTTCTGCCTCTGTTGATTGTCTCTGGTGACACCATGACACCGAGACACTGTGACACCATGACCAATGATAACAACAGAGACTCCTGCGGCATGTCATGTGTTTAATGACCTAACACACAAAAGAAAAGGTGACGTTGACATAGTGACACATCAAGACAGGCCACAGGGAGACAGTGTCCTAAAGAAACAATCCGTGCTCTGATCAACAGATGCACCTTCGTCACATGACGTGTTCAACACCACAGTTTATACGTCCTCCTCTTCCCATCTCAGAATCACACATTTGTAGCAAGAAGAATCGCTACAACAAACTGACACTTCACTGAAGTACTTCTGGTGAAACTGTTTACTGTTTGGCAGGATTAAGGAAAAAGAAGCACAAATCAATCTTTGCAATGTTTTATATGTGTTTGTGTTCAGACTCGGAGTACACTCGTGGCATCACTCACTGTACCTGACTTGGGGACATTTTGACAAGCAAGGGTGCTTGACTTGAGGACATGTTGACAAAGCAAGAATGCTTGACTTGGGGACATTTTGACATGCAAGGATACTTGATTGAATTATATACATATATAATTATGCAACAACATCCACACAAAATCTTATTACACAAACGATGCTTTAGGCTGCTAAATACAGTAGCTTATCTTCAAAGCAGCCTTAATATGACTAAACCTTGTTTGGCTGTTTACCACTGACATAGTATATTACTCCAACATTGTTTCATAGCAAATACAACCGCATCCATTTCACAGAAATGCTTGCAACTTGTAAGAATACATTTGAGGTGTGCATAAAGATGTTGGAGAGTGAAGTAAAGACGCCATCGCATCGCATCCTGAGCAACAATTGCAACAATAAACAACAAGTATTGCAAAGAACAAGATCAATTCAGCAAAACCTACGTTTCACTACAACAGGTATTTTGCGATCGAGCACACAATTAAAATATGACACGATTGTCGGCTATGTATGAGCAGCCTCTTAAAGACCGTCTCAGAGTGTCAATGTCTGATATCAGACAAAATTACTTTCATTTAGTGGACGGGTCAAAGGCAGTTTCATCTGGCGTCAGACGTCGATAATTTACGCATCAGGCTGATACCGATAACATCATTTCAATTGTTTTCAAACCTTCGTCTGTGAGGGGTGGAGGGCTGAGGATAGATTAATGTAATATCATTTGATATCAGACTTTGATGTTCAGAGATAATCCTTTTATCAATTTGTCATCTATTAACAACCTTCTGATATTTTCTACAAGCACTTGGAAATTAACTGTTAGATCAGATCAAACAGGAAATAACAGTGATTGTCTTAAGGAAGCTAACGTTGATGACGTCACACTGCGTACAGACTAGACCACTGAGTCAAGTGGACGCTGCATAAGACCCTGATTTTGACGAACACATCAGTCTTCTGAAGCACACATTGCCTGTGGCGACTCGTAGCTACTTGTAGCGGTATTTCTTAATGCAGTTATTGCCTAGGTCAGCAACAAAGACGTGGGCACCGCAGATTGTGACGAGTCCGCTCGGGCGCTTCAGTTTCTCATTGAAGCTGTCAATGTTGAAGATCCACTCGTTCTGTTCATTCAACACCTCGATGTAGCTGTGTCCTTTCTCTGACCGTGTGGCCAGCACGTAGCCGTCACTGTCAATGGTCACTCCGCCGTACTGACCCTTCAGGTCTGTGTGTGGGCCGATGGCATGCAAGAACTTGCCAGCGCGAGAAAATACCTGTAGTCGGTTGTCTGTCACGAGGATGTTGTCGTTTGGAGCGACGTAGACACAACTGATGAGTCGGAACTGTCCCGGTTTGTCTCCCTTGCTGCCGATGCACCGCACTAACTCCCCACTGCAGTTGAACACAAACACTTTGCCGGCCCCGTTGTCAGCGACAATGAACTCCCCCTGGCGGTTCACAGTCACACTAGTTGGCTCGACGAATTCTGGCGACGTGAACTTAGAGATGAGTTCACCGTTGTTGCGACTGAGCACGCACACATATTTGGTGCGCCAGTTGACAACCACCAGATTGTCCTGCGGTGTCAGGGCCAGGCCGGTGCTGCTGTGGTGCTCCAGACCAACACCAGTCAAGTGGCGCAAGAAGGCACCGGCGGTGTCGAGCACAGTGATGCGACTGTTGCCAGTGTCAAGGATGTAAACATCACCAATGCGCGAGTTCGTGACAACATTCACCGGCTGGATGAACTCGCGACAGCCCGAGCCATGCCCGCCCACTCGCATCACGGGGTTGTTGTGGTCAGTGACGTCAATTTGAAATGGACTGTCACGAATCGGCCGTTCAAATATTGTCACTGACAATTTGTGTATGCCGGGCGTGACAGGTGTGAATGTGACCGTGTACGTGCCATCGCCATTGTCATCAACTTCACTGTCCATCTCCTCATCCCCCTCGTTGTACATCACCACTTCAAGTGGATCATCTCCCGTTGTACGTGGGTTGCCGTGGTAATCAACAGTTGTCACGACAGCAGTGGTCTTGAGGTGTGTGACGGCCTTGTCGATGCGTGCGGAGCAGAGAGCAGGGAAGGTCTTACTGATGCGCACCTGTCCAAATGAGTTGAGTGTGTTCAGCAGCTCGATCATGGCCGTGTTGTGCTGGTACTCAAAGCACATGAACGCGTTCTCACGCGGCTCTGACAACGTTGTTGAGACGTCAAGTTTCTCGTTGAGATCACTGATCTTCTTGGTGATGTTGCGTACCTCAATCTGCTGCTGCAGACCCTCACAGTCATTCTGCACCTTCAGCTTCTCCGCCTCAATGATGTCCAACTGCTCCTTCAGCACCTTCTTCTTGTCGTCCCTGATGCGTCGCACCAGCTGGATGAGGTCCCCGTGACGCTGGTCCAGCAGACTCATGAGCTCCTGGAAGGCCTTGCCCACCATCTCCACACACTTGTCTGCACACACGTCCAGCTTGTGCATCTCCGCACTGACCACCTCCGCGGCCGCGGTCAAGTTGCGCATGCACAGACTTGCCTTGTACAGCAGGATCTCTGACATGCGTTTGATGGCGATGGAGAAGGGGATGACCGTGTGCGCGCTGGCTCCCCGCCCGTTGTGTGACCCACCTGTACAGTCGACACAGAAGACAGTGTCACACGTCTCACAGAACATGAGCTCTTGGCCGAGGTGGATGGAGCACTTGGGGATGATGTCGCGTCTCTGCTGTGCCATCAGGTCCAGCAGCTGGTTAACGATGAAGCTGGGAGGGAAGGAGACGACGCCTCCCCGCGGCAACACAATCGTCTCACGACATATCGGGCAGCGAAACTGAGTGCTGTCTCGACTGGCAGCGACGATGCGCTCGAGGCAACTGACACACACCGTGTGTGAACACGGCAACAACTTGGGGTTGTGCTCAATGCTGTCATACATGCACAAACACGTGCCGCACGTCAGGAAACTGTCGTTGAAGTCCTCATAGTTGATGGAGACTGTCTCGACCAGAGTCGATGACATATTGTTGACATCTACAATGTGAAACATGTCTTCACTGTAGATGGCTGGCGACAGGCAGATGGGCAGACGGATGGACGGACAGGCAGTGGGTGGTGCACAACAGAAAACAAAGAAATACACAACACTACATTAGTGCACTGCTACTACAACTATACATGCATACACAATACAACTACATCGTTACCATGGCAACACATCATGCTCAACAATAAAAAAAAAGTACTTTGGTACCAATTTGTTTTCGTTTGTAGTTATTGTAAACAGTAATCGAGAAGACATGGCCAAAGAAACCTTCCTATTGACAATACATAAGGTTGAAGGCAGTCTGTGTCATAAAGGCCAAGTTGAGAGAAGTCTATGTCTCCAAGGCCACAACAGTCTGTGTCACAAAGGCCACGTGGAGACAGCAGTGTGTGTCACCAAGGCCACATAGAGAGAGCAGTGTGTGTCACCAAGGCCACATAGAGAGAGCAGTGTGTGTCACCAAGGCCACATAGAGAGAGCAGTGTGTGTCACCAAGGCCACATAGAGAGAGCAGTGTGTGTCACCAAGGCCACATAGAGAGAGAGCAGTGTGTGTCACCAAGGCCACATAGAGAGAGCAGTGTGTGTCACCAAGGCCACATAGAGAGAGCAGTGTGTGTCACCAAGGCCACATAGAGAGAGCAGTGTGTGTCACCAAGGCCACATAGAGAGAGCAGTGTGTGTCACCAAGGCCACATAGAGAGAGCAGTGTGTGTCACCAAGGCCACATAGAGAGAGCAGTGTGTGTCACCAAGGCCACATAGAGAGAGCAGTGTGTGTCACCAAGGCCACATAGAGAGAGCAGTGTGTGTCACCAAGGCCACATAGAGAGAGCTGTGTGTGTCACCAAGACCACATAGAGAGAGCAGTGTGTGTCACCAAGGCCACATAGAAAGAGCAGTGTGTGTCACCAAGGCCACATAGAAAGAGCAGTGTGTGTCACCAAGGCCACATAGAAAGAGCAGTGTGTGTCACCAAGGCCACATAGAAAGAGCAGTGTGTGTCACCAAGGCCACATAGAAAGAGCAGTGTGTGTCACCAAGGCCACATAGAAAGAGCAGTGTGTGTCACCAAGGCCACATAGAGAGAGCAGTGTGTGTCACCAAGAGCACAAGAGAGAGAGAGGAGAGAGAGAGAGAAGAGAGAGAGAGAGAGAGAGAGAGAGAGAGAGAGAGAGAGAGAGAGAGAGAGAGAGAGAGAGAGAGAGAGAGAGAGAGAGAGAGAGAGAGAGAGAGAGAGAGAGAGAGAGAGAGAGAGAGAGAGAGAGAGAGAGAGAGAGAGAGAGAGAGAGAGAGAGAGAGAGAGAGAGAGAGAGAGAGAGAGAGAGAGAGAGAGAGAGAGAGAGAGAGAGAGAGAGAGAGAGAGAGAGAGAGAGAGAGAGAGAGAGAGAGAGAGAGAGAGAGAGAGAGAGAGAGAGAGAGAGAGAGAGAGAGAGAGAGAGAGAGAGAGAGAGAGAGAGAGAGAGAGAGAGAGAGAGAGAGAGAGAGAGAGAGAGAGAGAGAGAGAGAGAGAGAGAGAGAGGGCAGTCTAAGTTACCAAGGCCATGTGCAGAGTGCAGCAATAATGAGTAGCAATAATGTGTCATCAAAGATAAATAAGAGAAAGTGAACTAGACTTGGTAAATAAAAAAACATGCAATAAATGAATACTACTAATGCACAATATAACTATATGATGAAACACAACCATCTGTTCCTAAAATGGTTGTGTTCAACAACAAATACACACAGTAAAATATCACAATTAAATTAACACAAATGTAAGCTATTAAAATTCCTTTCCAAAATCAATAAAATTAGCATCAAATTAAGTATTACTTAAAGACAATCACCCATCTTGCCAATCATGAGTATACCTCAAGATCAGTTAATGTACAATATATTTACACATCTCCGGATTACTAACTTCACCAACCTCTGGTGATGTTTGCAATGCTGAATAAATTGCTAGGACAATTTTTATGATATATTTTGAAGTGTTCTGAGAAGGGCAGAAACTTGTGAATCCAGTGTTCTATAGACATGGCACTGTCCACACATTAATTTGACTTAAATGTTTTACTACTAAACAACTGGTATAATTTCCTAAAATGTAGACTACAAATGGTTACTTTTAGTAGCATTTCTAGATGCACAGATAGACCCAATCAAATACCTTTGTATTCCCCATGTAGAAGTACAGTTAACACATTACACCTTTCTAACGTCTGGTATTCAGCATTCTTACAGTGGTAAACAAAACCATCCAGAAGTTTATTAAGTAATCTTTTTAAAGATTAGTTTATGCACAAATGAAAATAAATTTGTAAGATTGTTCAAATTCTCTACAAATAAATTCTGCCAACTGGGGACTGTGACTGCAGCCACAACAGTTTACATGTACTGAATCATCAACTGAAGAACTCTCATCATGACACATCAGGTACTCACATGGTGGCAATACCTGCAGGGTCTGTGAGTCTATGTCCAAGACACGGCTGTTGACACAGTGACACAGTTCTCTGTCCGTGTCATGTCCGTGTCATGTCCCTGTCACTGGTGTCAGCCACCGACACACTGCAACCAGACAGACACCTGCTCAGTGCTGTGTACACATCAACACACACGCAGGTTTACATTTGTGTGTCAGTATACACGTTAGTTTACTGTCATTGTTTATGTACATCACATCACACCACATGTGTGACATGAGCAGAATACAGACTGTGTCCAACACGACCTTGCCCTTATGTCTGAGCCCCCAACAGCTGTGGTCTGGGGAACCTGTGTGTTACGTGGACCTCCACACTACGTCCGCTCCACCAACTCTCAGTCTGCCTCTTACGTGGACTTTGGAATCAACACAACACAATTCACTTGTTGCGCAACAAACGCAGACCACAAAACACGCACAAGTGACTACTGACTAGGGACTACTGACTAGGGACTACTGACTAGGGACTACTGACTAGGGACTACTGACTAGGGACTACTGACTAGGGACTACTGACTAGGGACTAGGAACTAGAGTAGCTGGAGATGTAAGGGTATGTATGTGTTTGGCTGGAGGTGTGTGTGTGTATATGTGTATATGTGTGTATGTGTGTATGAGTATGTGTGCATGTGTATATGTGTGTATGTGTGTATGTGTGTATGTGTGTATGTGTGTATGTGTGCATGTGTATATGTGTGTTTGTGTGTGGCCATATGTGTATGTATGTATATGTGTACATGGCTGTTTGTGTATAGGTATGCATGTGTATGGCTGTAAGTGTGTGTGTATAGGTATGTGTATGGCTGTTGGTGTGTATGTATGTTTATGGCTGTTGGTGTGTAGCTATGTATGTGTATGGCTGTTGGTGTGTAGCTATGTATGTGTGTGGCTGTAGGTGTGTATGTGTGTAGGTATATGTGTGGCTGTATGCCTGTGGATGTGTGGTCTTAGGTGCACAGCTATAGATGTGCTCATAAGTGTGTGTGTTGTAGGTGTGTAGTCTGTGACACTGTCATGTCAAGGCAGGTCCGCCGTGTGTAGAGCCAGTGTGTGTTGTAGGTGTGTAGTTTGTGACACTGTCATGTCAAGGCAGGTCCTCCATGTGTAGAGCCAGTGAGTGTTGTAGGTGTGTAGTCTGTGACACTGTCATGTCAAGGCAGGTCCTCCGTGTGTAGAGCCAGTGTGTGTTGTAGGTGTGTAGTCTGTGACACTGTCATGTCAAGGCAGGTCCTCCGTGTGTAGAGCCAGTGAGTGTTGTAGGTGTGTAGTCTGTGACACTGTCATGTCAAGGCAGGTCCTCCACGTGTAGAGCCAGTGTGTGTTGTAGGTGTGTAGTCTGTGACACTGTCATGTCAAGGCAGGTCCTCCATGTGTAGTAGAGCCAGTGTGTGTTGTAGGTGTGTAGTCTGTGACACTGTCATGTCAAGGCAGGTCCTCCGTGTGTAGAGCCAGTGTGTGTTGTAGGTGTGTAGTCTGTGACACTGTCATGTCAAGGCAGGTCCTCCGTGTGTAGTAGAGCCAGTGTGTGTTGTAGGTGTGTAGTCTGTGACACTGTCATGTCAAGGCAGGTCCTCCGTGTGTAGAGCCAGTGAGTGTTGTAGGTGTGTAGTCTGTGACACTGTCATGTCAAGGCAGGTCCTCCATGTGTAGAGCCAGTGTGTGTTGTAGGTGTGTAGTCTGTGACACTGTCATGTCAAGGCAGGTCCTCCGTGTGTAGTAGAGCCAGTGTGTGTTGTAGGTGTGTAGTCTGTGACACTGTCATGTCAAGGCAGGTCCTCCGTGTGTAGAGCCAGTGTGTGTTGTAGGTGTGTAGTCTGTGACACTGTCATGTCAAGGCAGGTCCTCCGTGTGTAGTAGAGCCAGTGTGTGTTGTAGGTGTGTAGTCTGTGACACTGTCATGTCAAGGCAGGTCCTCCGTGTGTAGAGCCAGTGTGTGTTGTAGGTGTGTAGTCTGTGACACTGTCATGTCAAGGCAGGTCCTCCGTGTGTAGAGCCAGTGTGTGTTGTAGGTGTGTAGTCTGTGACACTGTCATGTCAAGGCAGGTCCTCCGTGTGTAGAGTCAGTGTGTGTTGTAGGTGTGTAGTCTGTGACACTGTCATGTCAAGGCAGGTCCTCCGTGTGTAGAGTCAGTGTGTGTTGTAGGTGTGTAGTCTGTGACACTGTCATGTCAAGGCAGGTCCTCCGTGTGTAGAGCCAGTGTGTGTTGTAGGTGTGTAGTCTGTGACACTGTCATGTCAAGGCAGGTCCTCCGTGTGTAGAGTCAGTGTGTGTTGTAGGTGTATATTCTGTGACACTGTCATGTCAAGGCAGGTCCTCCGTGTGTAGAGTCAGTGTGTGTTGTAGGTGTGTAGTCTGTGACACTGTCATGTCAAGGCAGGTCCTCCGTGTGTAGAGCCAGTGTGTGTTGTAGGTGTGTAGTCTGTGACACTGTCATGTCAAGGCAGGTCCTCCGTGTGTAGAGCCAGTGTGTGCTGAAGGCTCCAGGGAGTGACACAGAAAGGCTCTGGTGAATCAATACCAAGAACAATCAGCCAGGGAAAATCAATGTGGTTACGTCTGTTTGTGGCTGAGAGCAGGTGTAGGGCATCCCAATCTGTTGCTATCGTCACATAATGCACTCTCCGCGCAATATGTCACTGCTGTCCCATAATGCACTGCCAGGCCACTTTCCACACAGTGTATGTTACCATTCCACCTTCCGTAGTTCAATTAGTGGCAGTGTGGCCAAGTGACTGAGACAAGCCTCTTGGAGCCTCTTGAAAGTCACTTCATGGCTCAGGCAGAGTACACAGGGGACCACGAGAACTGCTCACATCAGACAACAACATGAGTCTGCACCACTCACACCAGACAACAACATGAGTCTGCACCACTCACACCAGACACCACTAGTCTGCACCACTCACACCAGACAACAACATGAGTCTGCACCACTCACACCAGACAACAACATGAGTCTGCACCACTTACACCAGACAACATGAGTCTGCACCACTCACACCAGACAACAACATGAGTCTGCACCACTCACACCAGACAACAACATGAGTCTGCACCACTCACACCAGACAACAACATGAGTCTGCACCACTCACACAAGACAACAACATGAGTCTGTACCACTCACACCAGACAACAACATGAGTCTGCACCACTCACACCAGACAACAACATGAGTCTGCACCACTCACATCAGACAACAACATGAGTCTGCACCACTCACACCAGACAACAACATGAGTCTGCATGACTCATATCAGATAACAACATGAGTCTGTACCACTCACACCAGACAACAACATGAGTCTGCATGACTCATATCAGATAACAACATGAGTCTGCACCACTCACATCAGATAACAACATGAGTCTGCACCACTCACACCAGACAACAACATGAGTCTGCATGACTCATATCAGATAACAACATGAGTCTGTACCACTCACACCAGACAACAACATGAGTCTGCATGACTCATATCAGATAACAACATGAGTCTGCACCACTCACACCAGACAACAACATGAGTCTGCACCACTCACACCAGACAACAACATGAGTCTGCATGACTCATATCAGACAACAACATGAGTCTGCACTGCTCATGTCACAACTCACTTTAAACATAATTATTTAAGATATCACATCTGACAGCAGATGTTATGTCATAAATAAATGTCCAGCCTGTTCCCTCTTCCAGAGTTGAGAGTTCTGTGTATACATGCAATCAAGTATAAAGAGTCACTGCCACCGAGCTACAGAGACCATTCACAGACTGCCCGATCTGCCTGGTCCAAACTATCACGCTTTGACACACTGAGTAACACATTTTTTTATTAATTTACATATTTCCACAAAGCTATCAGAATGGCCATCTGTTGTGTGTTATCCCACAATCTGGATGTCTTCCGCTGACAGCCCTAGCCCTATCTGACCATCAGCTGGGACTGGAGCCTCCTTTCCTGGCCACACTGAGTGACATGGACACTGCGTGTACTCAGTGACCTCACTGACCACACCAACTGAGCAGGATAGGATCTGGATTGCACCAGAACACACAGTCTATTCACAACACATGATCTAGATTTTTACAGAGCTAAACAAACCAATCTGATCTACTGCATTCTATGTGCACCTGTGGATCCATGTGGAATCAATGAAGACATACAACATTAAATAATAATGTATAAAGATAAATAGAGAGATAAACGTTGATTAGTCATGTTGTGTACCACCATTTCATGCCTATATGAGGAATCACTGGCAGTACATGTCTCCATAGACATTACTGAGACCATTAATTCACAGACATTAACAAATCAGGGCAGATAAGGTTCAACACTGCTACATGCTTTACAAAATACCATTTGACAGCTAACTAGTCTCTTCACATAGGTGTGTGCATGTGATGACATACGATTTGACAACAAATGATTCTCTTCACATAGGTGTGTCCATGAGAGACATACCATTTGACAGCTGACTGGGACTGAAATGCATCAGGTGACTAGAATGCACACATAGTTTCATTGCAACTGGACACCAGAGTATAACTGGCTGGTTATGAAGGCATTTGTGGCAACAGTAAGATTAATACTGGTAATCCAGGTATTTATAGGATAAATAATACAGGTGTTGCTGCTGAAACATTCCACCGCTACAGCCATTAGTTGGTATCATTTAAAATCGTGATCTCAGATGCAACTGTACATCCTACTAATATGAATCTCTCATATAACCATATTGTAAAAGCAGTGGACAGGAGTAGACATGTCACATCTCCCTCCAGTGGACAGGAGTAGACATGTCACATCTCCCTCCAGTGGACAGGAGTAGACACGTCACATCTCCCTCCAGTGGACAGGAGTAGACATGTCACATCTCCCTCCAGTGGACAGGAGTAGACACGTCACATCTCCCTCCAGTGGACAGGAGTAGACACGTCACATGTCTCCAGTGGACAGGAGTAGACATGTCACATCTCCCTCCAGTGGACAGGAGTAGACATGTCACATCTCCCTCCAGTGGACAGGAGTAGACATGTCACATCTCCCTCCAGTGGACAGGAGTAGACATGTCACATCTCCCTCCAGTGGACAGGAGTAGACACGTCACATCTCCTCCAGTGGACAGGAGTAGACACGTCACATCTCCCTCCAGTGGACAGGAGTAGACATGTCACATCTCCCTCCAGTGGACAGGAGTAGACACGTCACATCTCCCTCCAGTGGACAGGAGTAGACACGTCACATGTCTCCAGTGGACAGGAGTAGACACGTCACATCTCTCCAGTGGACAGGAGTAGACACGTCACATCTCCCTCCAGTGGACAGGAGTAGACACGTCACATGTCTCCAGTGGACAGGAGTAGACACGTCACATCTCCCTCCAGTGGACAGGAGTAGACACGTCACATCTCCCTCCAGTGGACAGGAGTAGACATGTCACATCTCCCTCCAGTGGACAGGAGTAGACATGTCACATCTCCCTCCAGTGGACAGGAGTAGACATGTCACATCTCCTCCAGTGGACAGGAGTAGACACGTCACATCTCCTCCAGTGGACAGGAGTAGACACGTCACATCTCCCTCCAGTGGACAGGAGTAGACATGTCACATCTCCCTCCAGTGGACAGGAGTAGACACGTCACATCTCCCTCCAGTGGACAGGAGTAGACACGTCACATCTCCCTCCAGTGGACAGGAGTAGACACGTCACATCTCCCTCCAGTGGACAGGAGTAGACACGTCACATCTCCCTCCAGTGGACAGGAGTAGACACGTCACATCTCCCTCCAGTGGACAGGAGTAGACACGTCACATCTCCCTCCAGTGGACAGGAGTAGACACGTCACATCTCCTCCAGTGGACAGGAGTAGACACGTCACATCTCTCCAGTGGACAGGAGTAGACACGTCACATCTCCCTCCAGTGGACAGGAGTAGACACTGTCACATCTCCCTCCAGTGGACAGGAGTAGACACGTCACATCTCTCCAGTGGACAGGAGTAGACACGTCACATCTCCCTCCAGTGGACAGGAGTAGACACGTCACATCTCCTCCAGTGGACAGGAGTAGACACGTCACATGTCTCCAGTGGACAGGAGTAGACACGTCACATCTCCCTCCAGTGGACAGGAGTAGACACGTCACATCTCCCTCCAGTGGACAGGAGTAGACACGTCACATCTCCCTCCAGTGGACAGGAGTAGACACGTCACATCTCCCTCCAGTGGACAGGAGTAGACACGTCACATGTCTCCAGTGGACAGGAGTAGACACGTCACATGTCTCCAGTGGACAGGAGTAGACACGTCACATCTCCCTCCAGTGGACAGGAGTAGACATGTCACATCTCCCTCCAGTGGACAGGAGTAGACACGTCACATCTCCCTCCAGTGGACAGGAGTAGACACGTCACATCTCCCTCCAGTGGACAGGAGTAGACATGTCACATCTCCCTCCAGTGGACAGGAGTAGACATGTCACATGTCTCCAGTGGACAGGAGTAGACACGTCACATCTCCCTCCAGTGGACAGGAGTAGACAGTCACATCTCCCTCCAGTGGACAGGAGTAGACATGTCACATCTCCCTCCAGTGGACAGGAGTAGACATGTCACATCTCTCTCCAGTGGACAGGAGTAGACATGTCACATGTCTCCAGTGGACAGGAGTAGACACGTCACATCTCCCTCCAGTGGACAGGAGTAGACATGTCACATCTCCCTCCAGTGGACAGGAGTAGACAGTCACATTCTCCAGTGGACAGGAGTAGACGCACGTTCTCCATCCAGACAGGAGTAGACACGTCACATCTCCCTCCAGTGGACAGGAGTAGACAGTCACATCTCCCTCCAGTGGACAGGAGTAGACACGTCACATTCTCCAGTGGACAGGAGTAGACAGTCACATCTCCCTCCAGTGGACAGGAGTAACACTGTCACATCTCCTCCAGTGGACAGGAGTAGACACTCACATCTCCCTCCAGTGGACAGGAGAGACAGTCACATCTCCCTCCAGTGGACAGGAGTAGACACGTCACATCTCCCTCCAGTGGACAGGAGTAGACACGTCACATCTCCCTCCAGTGGACAGGAGTAGACAGTCACATCTCCCTCCAGTGGACAGGAGTAGACACGTCACATCTCCCTCCAGTGGACAGGAGTAGACATGTCACATCTCCCTCCAGTGGACAGGAGTAGACACGTCACATCTCCCTCCAGTGGACAGGAGTAGACACGTCACATCTCCCTCCAGTGGACAGGAGTAGACACGTCACATCTCCCTCCAGTGGACAGGAGTAGACACGTCACATCTCCCTCCAGTGGACAGGAGTAGACATGTCACATCTCCCTCCAGTGGACAGGAGTAGACACGTCACATCTCCCTCCAGTGGACAGGAGTAGACAGTCACATCTCCCTCCAGTGGACAGGAGTAGACAGTCACATCTCCCTCCAGTGGACAGGAGTAGACACGTCACATCTCCCTCCAGTGGACAGGAGTAGACATGTCACATCTCCCTCCAGTGGACAGGAGTAGACATGTCACATCTCCCTCCAGTGGACAGGAGTAGACACGTCACATGTCTCCAGTGGACAGGAGTAGACACGTCACATCTCCTCCAGTGGACAGGAGTAGACACGTCACATCTCCCTCCAGTGGACAGGAGTAGACAGTCACATCTCCCTCCAGTGGACAGGAGTAGACACGTCACATCTCCCTCCAGTGGACAGGAGTAGACACGTCACATGCCTCCAGTGGACAGGAGTAGACACGTCACATCTCCCTCCAGTGGACAGGAGTAGACACGTCACATCTCCCTCCAGTGGACAGGAGTAGACATGTCACATCTCCCTCCAGTGGACAGGAGTAGACATGTCACATGTCTCCAGTGGACAGGAGTAGACACGTCACATCTCCCTCCAGTGGACAGGAGTAGACACGTCACATCTCCCTCCAGTGGACAGGAGTAGACACGTCACATGTCTCCAGTGGACAGGAGTAGACACGTCACATCTCCCTCCAGTGGACAGGAGTAGACATGTCACATCTCCCTCCAGTGGACAGGAGTAGACAGTCACATCTCCCTCCGTGGACAGGAGTAGACAGTCACATCTCCCTCCAGTGGACAGGAGTAGACAGTCACATTCCTCCAGTGGACAGGAGTACAGTACATGTCTCCTCCAGTGGACAGGAGTAGACACGTCACATCCTCCTCAGTGGACCAGGAGTAGACATGTCACATCTCCCTCCAGTGGACAGGAGTAGACACGTCACATTCCTCCAGTGGACAGGAGTAGACACGTCACATCTCCCTCCAGTGGACAGGAGTAGACAGTCACATCTCCCTCCAGTGGACAGGAGTAGACACGTCACATTCTCCAGTGGACAGGAGTAGACACGTCACATCTCCCTCCAGTGGACAGGAGTAGACAGTCACATCTCCCTCCAGTGGACAGGAGTAGACACGTCACATCTCCCTCAGTGGACAGGAGTAGACAGTCACATCTCTCCAGTGGACAGGAGTAGACACGTCACATCTCCCTCCAGTGGACAGGAGTAGACACGTCACATCTCCCTCCAGTGGACAGGAGTAGACACGTCACATCTCCTCCAGTGGACAGGAGTAGACACGTCACATTCCTCCAGTGGACAGGAGTAGACAGTCACATCTCCCTCCAGTGGACAAGTAGACAGTCACATCTCCCTCCAGTGGACAGGGACAGGCAGATAGACACGTCACATTCTCCAGTGGACAGGAGTAGACACGTCACATCTCCTCCAGTGGACAGGAGTAGACATGTCACATCTCCTCCAGTGGACAGGAGTAGACACGTCACCCCTCCTCAGGTAGGCAGCAGTCATGACACGGACATCTCCATCTCCTCCAGTGGACAGGAGTAGACACGTCACATCTCCTCCAGTGGACAGATAGTGACACGTCACATTCCTCCAGTGGACAGGAGTAGACATGCATACACCATCTCCTCCAGTGGACAGGAGTAGACACGTCACATCTCCTCCAGTGGACAGGAGTAGACACGTCACATGTCTCAAGTGAGCAGCAGTAGACAACGTCACATCTCCTCCAGTGGACAGGAGTAGACACGTCACATTCCCTCCAGTGGACAGGAGTAGACACGTCACATCTCTCCAGTGGACAGGAGTAGACATGTCACATCTCTCCAGTGGACAGGAGTAGACACGTCACATCTCCCTCCAGTGGACAGGAGTAGACACGTCACATTCCCTCCAGTGGACAGGAGTAGACATGTCACATCTCCCAGTCGCAGTGACAGGAGTAGACACGTCACATTCTCCAGTGACAGGAGTAGACAGTCACATCTCCCTCCAGTGGACAGGAGTAGACACGTCACATCTCCCTCCAGTGGACAGGAGTGACATTCACATCCTCCAGTGGACAGAGTAGACATGTCACATCTCCCTCCAGTGGACAGGAGTAGACACGTCACATCTCCCTCCAGTGGACAGGAGTAGACACGTCACATCTCCCTCCAGTGGACAGGAGTAGACAGTCACATGTCCCCCAGTGCAGGAGTAGACACGCACAGTCCTCCAGCCTGAGAGCAGGAGTAGACATGTCAATCATCCTCTCAGTGGACAGGAGTAGACACCACATCTCCAGTGGTAGGAGAGAACGCACAGTCACATTCTCAGTGGACAAATAGAGATCACATTTTAGCAGATGCATCCCTCAGTGACATGTGAGAGACATGTCATCTCCTTCAGTGGACAGGAGTAGACATCACATCTGGCTCCATGTGCACCAGGAGAGAGCACGTCACATCCCCTCAGTGGACAGGAGTAGACAGTCACATCTCCCTCCAGTGGACAGGAGTAGACACGTCACATCTCCTCCAGTGGACAGGAGTAGACATCGTCACAATCTTCCCTCCAGTGGACAGGAGTAGACACGTCACATCTCCCTCCAGTGGACAGGAGTAGACATGTCACATCTCCTCCAGTGGACAGGAGTAGACACGTCACATCTCCTCCAGTGGACAGGAGTAGACACGTCACATCTCCCTCCAGTGAGACAGGAGTAGACACGTCACATGCTGCAGTGGACAGGAGTACATGTCACATCTCCCTCCAGTGACAGGAGCAGACATGTCCACTCCCTCCAGTGGACAGGAGTGACAGACACATCTCCCCCAGTGGACAGGAGTAGACACGTCACATGTCTCCAGTGGACAGGAGGACACGTCACATGTCTCCAGTGCAGGTGACAGTCACATCTCCTCCATGGACAGGAGTAGACAGTAACTGACAATGCTCTCCAGTGGACAGGAGTAGACACAGTCACAGTCCTCCAGGGAAGGAGTAGACACGTCACATCTCCTCCAGTGGACAGGAGTAGACACGTCACATCTCCCTCCAGTGGACAGGAGTAGACAGTCCATCTCCTCCAGTGGACAGGAGTAGACACGTCACATTCCTCCAGTGGACAGGAGTAGACACGTCACATCTCCTCCAGTGGACAGGAGTAGACACTCACATCTCCCTCCAGTGGACAGGAGTAGACAGTCACATCTCCCTCCAGTGGACAGGAGTAGACATGTCACATCTCCCTCCAGTGGACAGGAGTAGACAGTCACATCTCCCTCCAGTGGACAGGAGTAGACATGTCACATGTCTCCAGTGGACAGGAGTAGACAGTCACTCTCCCTCCAGTGGACAGGAGTAGACAGTCACATCTCCCTCAGTGGACAGGAGTAGACAGTCACATGTCTCCAGTGGACAGGAGTAGACACGTCACATCTCCCTCCAGTGGACAGGAGTAGACAGTCACATCTCCTATGAAGAGTAGACAGTCAATTTCCAGTGGCAGAAGAAGTACATTCTATGGGGTCGTCACATCTCCCTCCAGTGGACAGGAGTAGACAGTCACATCTCCCTCCAGTGGACAGGAGTAGACAGTCACATCTCCCTCCAGTGGACAGGAGTAGACAGTCACATCTCCTCCAGTGGACAGGAGTAGACATGTCACATCTCCCCCCAGTGGACAGGAGTAGACACGTCACATCTCCCTCCAGTGGACAGGATAGACAGTCACATCTCCCTCCAGTGGGCAGGGGAGACATGTCACAGGGGTCCTCCAGTGGACAGGAGTAGACAAGTCACATTCCTCTCAGTGGACAGGAGTAGAATGTACATCTTTCTCCAGTGGACAGGAGTAGACATGTCACATCTCCCTCCAGTGGACAGGAGTAGACACGTCACATGTCTCCAGTGGACAGGAGTAGACACGTCACATCTCCCTCCAGTGGACAGGAGTAGACATGTCACATCTCCCTCCAGTGGACAGGAGTAGACACGTCACATCTCCCTCCAGTGGACAGGAGTAGACATGTCACATCTCCCTCCAGTGGACAGGAGTAGACATGTCACATGTCTCCAGTGGACAGGAGTAGACACGTCACATCAAGTTCTGTCTGTCCAGTCTCTGATGCACCCATGGGTGGGGCATTTCATGGGCAGAGGGTTCATGTGCAAGGGGTGCTTCATGGGAGGGTTTGACTTGACCACAAGTATCTCAATGTGCTGGGAAATAATGTGTGGTCAAGTGCACATTAATAAATTGAAAATTACTTATGATTTATTAATCTACACAGATTAATAATGAAATTGCCAATCCATGTAGATCATTGATGAAAAGACTTACGATAGTCATTTGGGTACAAATTGATGTTGGTTCAAACCACTTGGGTCCTACTTGTGCATCCAGGATGCAGGCATCAGGTGACATGACATTTGTTTACAAATGACAACACCCACATCCAGGCACTGTATTAGCCTCTACATCAAGTCAGTCACATCACAGTTGTGGCTGGATGATGTAACACAAGTGAAGCAGCTCGAAGGTCATTCCTTGTGGCCAGTAGTGGAGGAGACCACAACCCTGTGTCAGTGTCAGTGTCAGTGTCAGTGTCAGTGTCAGTGTCAGTGTCAGTCAGCTGCCACCTGTCACACTCCATCTGTATGATGTAAACATCAACTAAAATCACTCTTGAAATCACTGCCTCAAATAAAAGCCATCCATGGTTGAGGGGGCAGGTTGAGGGGGCAGGTTGAGGGGGCAGGTTGAGGGGGCAGGTTGAGGGGGCAGGTTGAGGGGGCAGGTTGAGGGGGCAGGTTGAGGGGGCAGGTGTCTGACTAAAGTAATAATAATAATACTGCCTAACGTCTTCATCAACAACATTGGCAAACTTTACAACTTGCAGATTTGTTCTCATACACAAATGTCATGACATCATAAAAGGTGATCCAGAATACGATGAACTGACATATTCAGGAATGGAGAGCTAATGATAGGTGTGTCACCATTAGTCATAACATGTCACTGTGTCCACACAGATGTCTCACAAAAGTTGTGTGGCCTGTTCCTACCTGACCAGTCTACCTGTGACCTAATCAAGTCCAGTAACTTGACCACAGCCTGTGTGTGACCAGTTATGGCCACCCAAGGGTAATTATGGCCACTCTGTATATTTAGCCACTGCCCCAGGCTAGAGACCAGACCCTGCAGACAGGGCAGGGGTGTCTGGGCAATTACCCCAGTGCAAATATGACTTAACAGTAGCATTGAGAATGCTCAGGCAATTTAAGTACACTTAGCAGGATGTGTGTTCTCACTGAGGGGGTTCTATTACCCCAATCTAAATTACCCCTTGCTAAGTATACGATACAATGACACACAGGAAGACTACAGTCGCAGGAAGGAAGGGTGGAACCTTCTGATGATATCACACAGTCAGACACACATTGCTGGTGACACTGACACACACTGTTGGTGACACTGACACACATTGCTGGTGACACTGACACACACTGTTGGTGACACAGACACACACTACTGGTGACACTGACACACACTCTTGGTGACTTTGACAAACACTTCTGGTGACACTGACACACATTGCTGGTGACAGTGACACACACTGCTTGTGACACTGACACACACACACTGCTTGTGACACTGACACACACTGCAGGTGACACTGACACACACAGCTTATGACACCAACACACACTGCTTGTGACACTGACACACACTGCTGGTGACACACTGCTGGTGACACTAACACACATTCTTGGTGACACTGACATATACTGCTGGTGATACAAAGTGTTACAGACACATACTACTGGTGGCACAGATACCTGCTGTTTGTGACACTGACACACACTACTGGTGACACAGACATGTACAGCTGCCACTCTGTTTTGGTCACCCTGTCTGTCACTTTGTCTCTGCGGTGTAGACCGTCTCTGCCACCTTGTCTCTGCCACCCTGTCTGCCACCCTGTCTCTGCTACCCTGTCTCTGCCACTCTGTTTCTGCCACCCTGTCTCTGCCACACATAGATACTCTGTGGTGCCACCTTGTCTCTCTTACAGTGTCTCTATCACCCTCTCTCTGTCACTGTCTCTGCTACCCTAGCTCTGTCACACTGAAACTATTTCAGCAGTGAACTTCTTAAGCACAGGACAGTCGGTGTCAATCTCAAGATCAGCTCAGGGTGTCAATCAAAGCAGGGACAGCTCAGGGTGTCAATCACAACACATTCAGCTCAGGGTGTCAATCACAACACATTCAGCTCAGAATTACACAACAGGATTAGCTCAGGGTGTTAATTACAGCAGAATCATCCTGGAGGATTAGCTGACTGCCTTCTGTGCCAGAGCATGATTCATTCAGACAGGACATTAATTGGGTCTGCTCAAGGTCACTTGTCACAACTGTCCTTATGTCACAAGCACCAATAGTTCAACTGTGACAGAGAACTCTTGTCTACAGTACACCAGGTTTTTGTGTGGGTTGGTAAACATTTGTTAATGGGAGACTCTCTTCAATAACAACAGGCTCACTATGAGATGCTTTAAAAAATCACAAACCAAGTATAAAACACCTTTCTAAGTCAACAAACATTTTATATATCTTGATATTCGAACTCTGTCTTGATATAGCACGTGGCAGTAGCAATACAGAATTATCAGTTTACAGGAAATACTCACTTCTTTCTCAAGAGTCAGCTTTGGACTAAATCTGATTTGCATTAAGCCCTCCACCAACATCCTGTCACACTTAATTTACGAAGCAACTACTCAAATTTGTAAAACAGGCCCAGATGAGAGCTCTACAATGTCATGTTCCAAATAATTCCACTCTGAAGTCTGAAGTTTATTTGGAAATATCACGTGCCAAAAGTAATTGTTTTATTTGCTAAAGGTTGCATTTTAACATCAGGAACATTGATGGCAGACATAGCAATGGTGCATTAGGTTATTCATACAATACACGTGCACCCACTGGCAGTGACCGCTGTGTTACTGTTAGTGCCATCAAACACATTCATCTGGCTGCTCTACGCACTGAGCTTAATCAATATGTGTTCAATATTTAATTACTCAGCTGTCGGCAATGTTTGGGCTACAAATCTCTGGGCAAACTGGACAACTGTCTGTCCTTGTGATGCTGCAGACCACGAGTCTTGTTGTAGCTAGTCTAGCTACAGACAAGATGACTTTGTGTCACAACAGACCATGTGCCCTCATGTCACAATAGACCATGTGTCCTTGTGTCACAACAGACCATGTGTCCTTGTGTCACAACAGACCATGTGTCCTTGTGTCACAACAGATCATGCGTCCTTGTGTCACAACAGATCATGCATTCTTGTGTCACAACAGACCATGCGTCCTTGTGTCACAACAGACCATGTGTCCTTGTGTCACAACAGACCATGTGTCCTTGTGTCACAACAGACCATGTGTCCTTGTGTCATAACAGACCATGTGTCCTTGTGTCACAACAGACCATGTGTCCTTGTGTCACAACAGACCATGTGTCCTTGTGTCACAACAGACCATGTGTCCTCGTGTCACAACAGACCATGCGTCCTTGTGTCACAACAGACCATGTGTCCTCGTGTCACAACAGACCATGCGTCCTTGTGTCACAACAGACCGTATGTTCATCACCATACATGTGCTTGACAGTGACAATGCAGAAACACAAATACCATGACCAAATGACAAGGCACTGTCAAGTAAGTAAACTTAATGACACAGTGGTCATGTCAGTGGCACAAGTAGTGCCTGAATGAGACACAGTAAACAGACGTCAGTGGCACAAGTAGTGCCTGAATGAGACATAGTAAACAGACGTCAGATGTCTGCTGCATTCACAGCGTCTGCCAGGTGCACAGAATTGGGGTAACTATGGTACATGTCTACATCAGCTGTACCTGTGGCTAGAGCAGATAAACATGTACTCAACTGTGACACAGGAGGACATCTGGGCTGTGTCTAGACACAAGTGACACACAACTGAATTGTTCAATTCAAACTCCATCAGATACAAATTTGCAGGAGAAAATGTTTTCAAATTATTTTTTAGAATTTAAGTACATCTGTAATGTGGAAATTACATATTTTGAAAAATAATTACAAAACATGTCCTGCTGCACCATTTTATCTGATGGAACTAAATCCCTTCTGAATTCACTGATCCAGTGAGATTCACCAGGTTCAGTGTAGGATCCCACAATGACCATAAGATCACTGAACCGTGACAGAACTTCACAGAAGCAGACTAAGTTAACCTTAGAAGATAAGAACTAAGTAAAACATTAAATTTTTATTTTTCTTTCCAGGGCCAATGATCAGATGACTATCTGAACATTTAGCACCCAGGATACAAATCACATCTGAAGATACTATACACAAAAAGCACACTGCTACAAGTAGGCAGCAGTCCTGTTACAGGTGATGCAAGTAGATTGTCACAGTCCTGTTACAGGTGATGCAAGTAGATTGCCACAGTCCTGTTACAGGTGATACAAGTAGATTGCCACAGTCCTGTTACAGGTGATGCAAGTAGATTGCCTCAGTCTTGTTACAGGTGATGCAAGTAGATTACCACAGTCCTGTTACAGGTGATGCAAATAGATTGCCACAGTCCTGTTACTGGTGATGCAAGTAGATTGCCACAATTCTGTTACAGGTGATGCAAGTAGATTGTCACAGTCCTGTTACAGGTGATGCAAGTAGATTGCCACAGTCCTGTTACAGGTGATGCAAGTAGATTGTCACAGTCCTGTTACAGGTGATGCAAGTAGATTGTCACAGTCCTGTTACAGGTGATGCAAGTAGATTGCCACAGTCCTGTTACAGGTGATGCAAGTAGATTGCCACAGTCCTGTTACAGGTGATGCAAGTAGATTGTCACAGTCCTGTACAGGTGATGCAAGTAGATTGCCACAGTCCTGTTACAGGTGATGCAAGTAGATTGCCTCAGTCCTGTTACAGGTGATGCAAGTAGATTGCCACAGTCCTGTTACAGGTGATGCAAGTAGATTACCACAGTCCTGTTACAGTTGATGCAAATAGATTGCCACAGTTCTGTTACTGGTGATGCAAGTAGATTGCCACAGTTCTGTTACAGGTGATGCAAGTAGATTGTCACAGTCCTGTTACAGGTGATGCAAGTAGATTGCCACAGTCCTGTTACTGGTGATGCAAGTAGATTGCCACAGTCCTGTTACAGGTGATGCAAGTAGATTGCCACAGTCCTGTTACTGGTGATGCAAGTAGATTGCCACAGTCCTGTTACAGGTGATGCAAGTAGATTGCACAGTCCTGTTACGGTGATGCAAGTAGATTGCCACAGTCCTGTTACAGGTGATGCAAGTAGATTGCCACAGTCCTGTTACAGGTGATGCAAGTAGATTGCCACAGTCCTGTTACGGTGATGCAAGTAGATTGCCACAGTCCTGTTACGGTGATGCAAATAGATTGCCACAGTCCTGTTACTGGTGATGCAAGTAGATTGCCACAGTCCTGTTACGGTGATGCAAGTAGATTGCCACAGTCCTGTTACGGTGATGCAAGTAGATTGCCACAGTCCTGTTACAGGTGATGCAAGTAGATTGCCACAGTCCTGTTACAGGTGATGCAAGTAGATTGCCACAGTCCTGTTACAGGTGATGCAAGTAGATTGCCACAGTCCTGTTACAGGTGATGCAAGTAGATTGCCACAGTCCTGTTACAGGTGATGCAAGTAGATTGCCACAGTCCTGTTACAGGTGATGCAAGTAGATTGCCACAGTCCTGTTACAGGTGATGCAAGTAGATTGCCACAGTCCTGTTACAGGTGATGCAAGTAGATTGCCACAGTCCTGTTACAGGTGATGCAAGTAGATTGCCACAGTCCTGTTACAGGTGATGCAAGTAGATTGCCACAGTCCTGTTACAGGTGATGCAAGTAGATTGCCACAGTCCTGTTACGGTGATGCAAGTAGATTGCACAGTCCTGTTACTGGTGATGCAAGTAGATTGCCACAGTCCTGTTACAGGTGATGCAAGTAGATTGCCACAGTCCTGTTACAGGTGATGCAAGTAGATTGCCACAGTCCTGTTACAGGTGATGCAAGTAGATTGCCACAGTCCTGTTACAGGTGATGCAAGTAGATTGCCACAGTCCTGTTACAGGTGATGCAAGTAGATTGCCACAGTCCTGTTACAGGTGATGCAAGTAGATTGTCACAGTCCTGTTACAGGTGATGCAAGTAGATTGCCACAGTCCTGTTACAGGTGATGCAAGTAGATTGCCACAGTCCTGTTACAGGTGATGCAAGTAGATTGCCACAGTCCTGTTACAGGTGATGCAAGTAGATTGCCACAGTCCTGTTACTGGTGATGCAAGTAGATTGCCACAGTCCTGTTACAGGTGATGCAAGTAGATTGCACAGTCCTGTTACAGGTGATGCAAGTAGATTGCCACAGTCCTGTTACAGGTGATGCAAGTAGATTGCCACAGTCCTGTTACAGGTGATGCAAGTAGATTGCCACAGTCCTGTTACAGGTGATGCAAGTAGATTGCCACAGTCCTGTTACAGGTGATGCAAGTAGATTGTCACAGTCCTGTTACAGGTGATGCAAGTAGATTGCCACAGTCCTGTTACAGGTGATGCAAGTAGATTGCCACAGTCCTGTTACAGGTGATGCAAGTAGATTGCCACAGTCCTGTTACAGGTGATGCAAGTAGATTGCCACAGTCCTGTTACAGGTGATGCAAGTAGATTGCCACAGTCCTGTTACAGGTGATGCAAATAGATTGCCACAGTCCTGTTACTGGTGATGCAAGTAGATTGCACAGCCTGTTACGGTGATGCAATTTCCAGCTAATGATCGAGATTACAGTCCTGACGTGATGCAAGAATTGCACAGTCCTATTACAGGTGATGCAAGTAGATTGTCACAGTCCTGTTACATGCAGTAGATGCACTCCAAAGTAGCTGCCCAGGCAGTGTGCAGGTATCACAGTCCTGTTACAAGGTGATGCAAGTAGATTGTCCACAGTCCTGTTACAGGTGATGCAAGTAGATTGCACACAGTCCTGTTACAGGTGATGCAAGTAGATTGCCACAGTCCTGTTACGGTGATGCAAGTAGATTGCCACAGTCCTGTTACAGGTGATGCAAGTAGATTGTCACAGTCCTGTTACTGGTGATGCAAGTAGATTGCAGTCCTGTTACGGTGATGCAAGTAGATTGCCACAGTCCTGTTACTGGTGATGCAAGTAGATTGCCACAGTCCTGTTACAGGTGATGCAAGTAGATTGCCACAGTCCTGTTACAGGTGATGCAAGTAGATTGCCACAGTCCTGTTACAGGTGATGCAAGTAGATTGCCACAGTCCTGTTACAGGTGATGCAAGTAGATTGCCACAGTCCTGTTACAGGTGATGCAAGTAGATTGCCACAGTCCTGTTACAGGTGATGCAAGTAGATTGCCACAGTCCTGTTACTGGTGATGCAAGTAGATTGCCACAGTCCTGTTACAGGTGATGCAAGTAGATTGCCACAGTCCTGTTACAGGTGATGCAAGTAGATTGCCACAGTCCTGTTACTGGTGATGCAAGTAGATTGTCACAGTCCTGTTACTGGTGATGCAAGTAGATTGTCACAGTCCTGTTACTGGTGATGCAAGTAGATTGCCACAGTCCTGTTACTGGTGATGCAAGTAGATTGCCAGTCCTGTTACAGGTGATGCAAGTAAATTGCCACAGTCCTGTTACAGGTGATGCAAGTAGATTGCCACAGTCCTGTTACAGGTGAAGCAAGTAGATTGCCACAGTCCTGTTACTGGTGATGCAAGTAGATTGTCACAGTCCTGTTACAGGTGATGCAAGTAGATTGCCACAGTCCTGTTACCCCAGTCCTGTTACAGGTGATGCAAGTAGATTGTCACAGTCCTGTTACTGGTGATGCAAATAGATTACCACAGTCCTGTTACAGGTGATGCAAGTAGATTGCCACAGTCCTGTTACAGGTGATGCAAGTAGATTGCCTCAGTCCTGTTACAGGTGATGCAAGTAGATTGACACAGTCCTGTTACAGGTGATGCAAGTAGATTGTCACAGTCCTGTTACTGGTGATGCAAATAGATTACCACAGTCCTGTTACAGGTGATGCAAGTAGATTGTCACAGTCCTGTTACAGGTGATGCAAATAGATTACCACAGTCCTGTTACAGGTGATGCAAGTAGATTGTCACAGTCCTGTTACAGGTGATGCAAATAGATTACCACAGTCCTGTTACTGGTGATGCAAGTAGATTGTCACAGTCCTGTTACTGGTGATGCAAATAGATTACCCCAGTCCTATTACAGGTGATGCTAGTAGATTGTCACAGTCCTGTTACTGGTGATGCAAATAGATTACCACAGTCCTGTTACCCTAGTCCTGGTACTGGCCATGGATGGAAACAGACATCTGGTCTCCAGATGTCCCCCAGCCCTCAACCCCCCATCACACTCCCCCCTCCAGGCAGCACACTGTGGCTCCTGATGAATGCACAACTTGATAACAAGTCTGACCACATGAGTGGCAGTTAATTAATTGTTAATAATTTAAATAATTACTAGTCCTCTACTGTTACACTTCAGTAGCAATCACTTCCCCAAAGTGAGGCCCTGCCCCAGGCAGTGGGGCTAGGGTACTCAACCCACTGGGTAATTAACAGGAAGGCCAGACACTCAATGGAAGTAAGGCCATGTCCAGGAAACATCTGCACTGACTTAGTCAGGCTGTGTTCAGTTAAATAACATTTCTGTGACTTCAAGGTTGAAGAGGCTACAGCTGGCCAATACTGATTCCAGGTAGAGCAAGAGGCTATAACCCTATCTACAACAACTTCAGCCAGTGTGGTGTGTTGGTGTGTTGGTGTGTTGGTGTGTTGGTGTGTTGGTGTGTTGGTGTGTTGGTGTGTTGGTGTGTTGGTGTGTTGCTGTGTTGGTGTGTTGGTGACTTTGTGTGGTGGTGTGTTGGTGTAGTTGTGTGGTGTGGTGTGGTGTGGTGTGGTGTGATATGGTGTGGTGGTTTGGTTTGGTTTGGCTTGGTTGGTGTGGTGGTGTGGTGTGGTGTGGTGTGGTGTGGTGTGGTGTGGTGTGGTGTGGTGTGGTGTGGTGTGGTGTGGTTTGGTGTAAAGTCTCATCCGAGTCATGTCATTAGCATATTAATGATGCTCACTTTTCCAACATTTCAAATGTTTAAAAGCAAAATACTGTAATTTTGTCCCACAAGGGCATGTGACATAAGCATGTAACAAGGTGTCACAAGAACATATCACAGGTGTATGTCACAAGTGTGTGTCATGTCACAAGAAACTGAAGAGCATATGACATCAGTATGTGACACCAGTGTGTGACACCTGTGTGTGTCACCAGTGTGTGACACCAGTGTTTGTCACCAGTGTGTGCAACCAGTGTGTCACCAGTGTGTGACACCAGTGTGTGTCACCAATGTGTGACACCAGTGTGTGACACCTGTGTGTATCACCAGTGTGTGTCACCAGTGTGTGCAACCAGTGTGTCACCAGTGTGTGACACCAGTGTGTGTCACCAATGTGTGACACCAGTGTGTGCAGCCAAGCAGACAGAGTATTAATACTTGAATAGAACTGGCCATGTCTCCTAATTAAACGTCTGCCTCTGTCATAATCACTACTGCACTCAATTCTCTCTTGTCACGAACCATGTTTCTATGTGAGCAGAGCAGATTTTGGGTTAAACCAACCTTCAAAACTAATTTCACACATGATGTACATAACAACGAATATGTGATGCATTTACATGCACAGCTTGTACATATATCACATTCAATCTTAAAACAAACAACTTTAGTATCTCTAGGCTATTTTGGAAAATTCCACTTTGCAGCTGAACAAAATTCCACTTTCGGGAATTTCCAGGCCATCAAAACTGTGCTTATCCACCAGAAGACCACCACACCTGACCCTGTCTAACCACCACACCTTACCCTGTCTAACCACCACACCTGACCCTGTCTAACCACCACACCTGACTCTGCCTAACCACCACACCTGACCCTGTCTAACCACAACACCTGACCCTGTCTAACCACCACACTTGACCCTGTCTAACCACCACATCTGACCCTGTCTAACCACCACACCTGACCCTGTCTAACCACCACACCTGACCCTGTCTAACCACCACACCTGACCCTGTCTAACCACAACACCTGACCCTGTCTAACCACCACACTTGACCCTGTCTAACCACCACATCTGACCCTGTCTAACCACCAGACCTGACCCTGTCTAACCACAACACCTGACCATGTCTAACCACAACACCTGACCCTCTATAATCACCACACAAACACTCAGTGTGACTAGAATTACAACCTCCAGTCTCTCCCTGCCTCCCTCCCTGGATGGGAAGATTCTGATCCCACCCATCATCAGGGGACTGCAGGGAGAGCACTGGACAGCTCCAGACAGATGGACCTGATGAATGAGAGTAGTCAGTGGACACTAACTGTAATGCAAGTATAGTCAGTGGACACTAACTGTAATGCAAGTATAGTCAGTGGACACTAACTGTAATGCAAGTATAGTCAGTGGACACTAACTGTAATGCAAGTATAGTCAGTGGACACTAACTGTAATGTAGGCGCACTCAGTAGACACTAACTGTAATACAAATGTAGTCAGTGGACACGAACTGTAATACAAGTGTTGTCAGTTGACACCACAACTGTAATGTATGTGTATTCAGTGGACACTAAATGTAATGTAATTGTTGTCACTGGACATAAACTGTCATGTAGATCTAAGATGTAGCCAGTGGACAGTAACTATAATACAAGTGTAGCCAGTGGACACCAACTGTAATGCAAATGTACTTAGTGTAGTCAGTAGACACTCACTGTAATATAAGTGTAGTTAATGGACACCAACTGTAACGTAAAGGTACTTGGTGGACATAAACTCTAATAATACAGATGTATTTGGTGGACACAACTTAATTTAAATGTAATCAGTGGTCAATAACTCTAATGTGAGACTGAGTTACATTCAGTCACAAGACAGGTCAGTTACAACTGGCCAGCCACATAGCTGGTGTTGTTATGCAGCTAAGTGCTTCCTAGTGAAGTAACTGACCTTGGTTCTATCAATCTGTGTCACATATAGGCACCATGGAAACCACACTCTATGTCATCATTACAACCAAATATCAACATGTCAAGTGGCTGCCATTCCACAGATTGTCTGTGTTTTCATCAAGTAGGTCTCGACAGTGCAGAGCAAATAACTTGTCAACTGAACTTCAAATGATGTCAGTGATGATAATTATGCACCAGACAGATAAATAAATTAATATTAATATGCATCCAGTGTGTGGGAGTGTGTACGCACACGAGATGTGTACTGAGTGAGACTGTGTAATAGTCACAAGTTCATGACACAGGCAGTGTAGTGTGACTGTGTACAGAGTGAGACTGTGTAATAGTCACAAGTTCACAACACAGGCAGTGTGACTGTGTACAGAGTAAGTCTGTTTGATAATCACAACACGGGCAGTCTGAGTCTGGTATCACAACAGGGAAGCAGAAAGTTCCAGCTGCACCAGTCCTACTTGGCCTTAATTAGCACTTGGACCATCTGCAAGACTAGATGGTCTATCAGGTCTGTCAGCTGTAGCAGGAATGTTGGGCATGCTCTAGTGTAGTTACCACAAGTAGCACATCCATCACTGCTGACACACCTTAGCATCAGGCCAGTGGCGTACAGGGATACATGCCCCAGTGTTGTAGATATTTGGCCACTGGTGTACAGGGATACATGCCCCAGTGTTGTAGATATTTGGCCACTGGTGTACGGGATACATGCCCCAGTGTTGTAGATATCAGGCCACTGGTGTACAGGGATACATGCCCCAGTGTTGTAGATATTTGGCCACTGGTGTACGGAATACATGCCCCAGTGTTGTAGATATCAGGCCACTGGTGTACAGGGATACATGCCCCAGTGTTGTAGATATCAGGCCACTGGTGTACAGGGATACATGCCCCAGTGTTGTTGATATCAGGCTACTGGTGTCCACAGATACATGCCCCATTGTTGTAGATATTTGGCCAATGGTGTAGAGAGATACATGCCCCAGTGTTGTAGATATCAGGCCAATGGTGTCGAGAGATACATGCCCCAGTGTTGTAGATATCAGGCCACTGGTGTACAGGGATACATGCCCCAGTGTTGTAGATATTTGGCCACTGGTGTACAGGGATACATGCCCCAGTGTTGTAGATATCAGACCACTGGTGTACAGGGATACATGTCCCAGTGTTGTAGATATCAGGCCACTGGTGTACAGGGATACATGCCCCAGTGTTGTAGATATCAGGCCACTGGTGTACAGGGATACATGCCCCAGTGTTGTAGATATCAGGCCACTGGTGTACAGGGATACATGCCCCAGTGTTGTTGATATCAGGCTACTGGTGTCCACAGATACATGCCCCATTGTTGTAGATATTTGGCCACTGGTGTAGAGAGATACATGCCCCAGTGTTGTAGATATTAGGCCAATGGTGTCGAGAGATACATGCCCCAGTGTTGTAGATATCAGGCCACTGGTGTACAGGGATACATGCCCCAGAGTTGTAGATATCAGGCCACTGGTGTACAGGGATACATGCCCCAGTGTTGTAGATATTTGGCCACTGGTGTACAGGGATACATGCCCCAGTGTTGTAGATATTTGGCCACTGGTGTACAGGGATACATGTCCCAGTGTTGTAGATATCAGGCTACTGGTGTCCACAGATACATGTCCCATTGTTGTAGATATCAGGCCAATGGTGTAGAGAGATACATGCCCCAGTGTTGTAGATATCAGGCCACTGGTGTACATGTGGCCCAGTGTTGTAGATATCAGGCCACTGGTGTACATGTGGCCCAGTGTTGTAGATATCAGGCCATTGGTGTACATGTGGCCCAGTGTTGCAGATATCGGGCCACTGGTGTACATGTGGCCCAGTGTTGCAGATATCGGGCCACTGGTGTACACAGCTGTACTCGCAGGTGTTACTTCCTCATCACCAACAACAACACAGCGGGTTATAGAATGAAATGAACACATTGTGTTCCTGAACAATGTAGACAGGAGAATGACATTATGTAGATGATAAAATAATATCCTATGGTAGTGGCAGCCTAAAGAGGGGTTGGGCTGACTGTGGCGATGTCTGTGGCCAGTTACGCAGGTCAACATTGTAACTGTAGGTGCTGCCAGTGCATGGCAACGTTCTGTAAACCGAATGGTCTGTAAAAAGTATTGTGGTTAGAATATTATGGTCTTACAAAATCTCATTCAACTTGTCCTTTTCTGAATATTACTGCCAAACCAACCTATCTATGCTAGCCTGTCTCAATGCTTGTCATCTCAACGGTTCTTTTACATCCCAAATTCAGCGGCACTGACATTAGCGTGATCTCGGATTCAAAAAGGGATATAGTCCCTCATGTTTAGCCAATTTTTTAGACTGACCAGATGTACTATGCCTGCCCAGTCTACAATTCTAATTCACATCTCTGGTAGTACTCTACATTCCCAGTTTTATTTACCACACATCCATGTGAAGTTATGAAGTGCAAAGTGTGAGAACAACACTCACCTGTCATTGCAGCCACAGTTCCTTGGGCACTGACTACAGCTGACCACTGTCCACTTCCAAGATCAATGCTGCCCTCCAGCCACACTTCTGACCAGTTCAGGGCCCAGCTGTCAATCTGACCACCTCAGTCTGTTCTGGCCAAATACCTCACTCCTGCACTGGTCGTTTGCTTCTAGATGGCAGAATTATTCCGCTGTTGACACACAACAGGCAAACTGCGCGCTGGCTCCTAGACTCATCATGGTGGATGGCATTTATCTACAGATTGATCATGTGACAACAGCAAAGAGCCAGGCCGCCAGCACCTGAAAGGGAACATATCAATGTCAGTGAGAGCTGATCAATACAGCCATGTATGCAATCAATACAGGACTACCATAGCCAGGCTACATGGCATAATGTACTAAACAATGGTTACAGGACCACACATGGTAACTGTAGCCAACTAGTAACAACATTGAACATGCACACTATAAGTAAGACTTCATCCAACTACTCAGACCATATAAACTGCAGGACGTGACACTGACTGTGTGAGTAGAACTTTACTCTTAATAGTTGAGTCATTGTTGGCAGAGGAACCACAGACTGTCACTGCTAGCAGACCATTGTTGACAGAGGAACCACAGACTGTCACTGCTAGCAGACCATTGTTGACAGAGGAACCACAGACTGTCACTAATAGCAGACCATTAGTGACAGAGGAACCACAGACTGTCACTGATAGCAGACCATTGTTGGCAGAGGAACCACAGACTGTCACTGCTAGCAGACCATTGTTGATAGAGGAACCACAGACTGTCACTGATAGCAGACCATTGTTGGCAGAGGAACCACAGACTGTCACTGCTAGCAGACCATTATTGACAGAGGAACCACAGACTGTCACTGATAGCAGACCATTATTGACAGAGGAACCACAGACTGTCACTGCTAGCAGACCATTATTGACAGAGGAACCACAGACTGTCACTGATAGCAGACCATTAGTGACAGAGGAACCACAGACTGTCACTGATAGCAGACCATTGTTGGCAGAGGAACCACAGAATGTCACTGCTAGCAGACCATTATTGACAGAGGAACCACAGACTGTCACTTCTAGCAGACCATTATTGACAGAGAAACCACAGACTGTCACTGATAGCAGACCATTGTTGACAGAGGAACCACAGACTGTCATTGTTCCAGCAGCATCATTGGTTTCACTATAATAGTAAAACCTACTGTCCTATCAGTTGTCACAAGATCATAATCTCAACACACAACACAACATCACCTCCACCCCCACCATCACTGCCAAATCATTTACATCATGCCATAGCACACACACAACACATGCACACAATGAATTACAGCCCCACCCCACCCCCCCCACACACACACACATCTATAACTTTGCGTCCCTTCTCCATACAACATCACCCCCTCCCTACATAACAACTCTTATCTACAGAAACCCCCATCCACCCACTGACCCATCTGACACAGTGAGTGGAGAAACACACACCAACCAATCTCAGCCTGGACCACAAAACAAGAAATCAATAAAGAATGAACGTTTTGAATTATTTATATGATACGGGAAATTAAAAAGATGCTCCACTGGATGGCAATGATGTGTTGTCATGGCAACTTGATTTCTACAGTGGTTTTATTCTGTCAGCATTCAAGTAAACAGCTTTCAGCATCAGATCTCCAGACACCTGCTTGCAATGACATCCCAAGACCAGTGCAAGCACATCTCAGATTTCACATCATTAATAGCAACCACAGAGCAGTGCAAGCACATCTCATGTGATTAATCTCAACTACAGAGCAGTGCAAGCACATCTCACGTGATTAATCTCAACCACAAACCAGTGCAAACACATCTCACGTGATTAATCTCAACCACGGACCAGTGCAAGCACATCTCACGTGATTAATCTCAACCACGGACCAGTGCAAGCACATCTCACGTGATTAATCTCAACCACGGACCAGTGCAAGCACATCTCACGTGATTAATCTCAACCACGGACCAGTGCAAGCACATCTCACGTGATTAATCTCAACCACGGACCAGTGCAAGCACATCTCACGTGATTAATCTCAACCACAGAGCAGTGCAAGCACATCTCATGTGATTAATCTCAACCATGGACCAGTGCAAGCACATCTCACGTGATTAATCTCAACCACGGACCAGTGCAAGCACATCTCATGTGATTAATCTCAACTACAGAGCAGTGCAAGCACATCTCACGTGATTAATCTCAACCACAAACCAGTGCAAGCACATCTCACATGATTAATCTCAACCACGGATCAGTGCAAGCACATCTCACGTGATTAATCTCAACCACGGACCAGTGCAAGCACATCTCACGTGATTAATCTCAACCACGGACAAGTGCAAGCACATCTCACGTGATTAATCTCAACCACGGACCAGTGCAAGCACATCTCACGTGATTAATCTCAACCACGGACCAGTGCAAGCACATCTCACGTGATTAATCTCAACCAGGACCAGTGCAAGCACATCTCACGTGATTAATCTCAACCACGGACCAGTGCAAGCACATCTCACGTGATTAATCTCAACCACGGACCAGTGCAAGCACATCTCACGTGATTAATCTCAACCACGGACCAGTGCAAGCACATCTCACGTGATTAATCTCAACCACGGACCAGTGCAAGCACATCTCACGTGATTAATCTCAACCACGGACCAGTGCAAGCACATCTCACGTGATTAATCTCAACCACGGACCAGTGCAAGCACATCTCACGTGATTAATCTCAACCACGGACCAGTGCAAGCACATCTCACGTGATTAATCTCAACCACGGACCAGTGCAAGCACATCTCACGTGATTAATCTCAACCACGGACCAGTGCAGCACATCTCACGTGATTAATCTCAACCACGGACCAGTGCAGCACATCTCACGTGATTAATCTCAACCACGGACCAGTGCAGCACATCTCACGTGATTAATCTCAACCACGGACCAGTGCAGCACATATCACGTGATTAATCTCAACCACGGACCAGTGCAGCACATCTCACGTGATTAATCTCAACCACGGACCAGTGCAAGCACATCTCACGTGATTAATCTCAACCACGGACCAGTGCAAGCACATCTCACGTGATTAATCTCAACCACGGACCAGTGCAGCACATCTCACGTGATTAATCTCAACCACGGACCAGTGCAGCACATCTCACGTGATTAATCTCAACCACGGACCAGTGCAAGCACATCTCACGTGATTAATCTCAACCACGGACCAGTGCAAGCACATCTCACGTGATTAATCTCAACCACGGACCAGTGCAGCACATCTCACGTGATTAATCTCAACCACGGACCAGTGCAAGCACATCTCACGTGATTAATCTCAACCACGGACCAGTGCAGCACATCTCACGTGATTAATCTCAACCACGGACCAGTGCAGCACATCTCACGTGATTAATCTCAACCACGGACCAGTGCAAGCACATCTCACGTGATTAATCTCAACCACGGACCAGTGCAGCACATCTCACGTGATTAATCTCAACCACGGACCAGTGCAGCACATCTCACGTGATTAATCTCAACCACGGACCAGTGCAGCACATCTCACGTGATTAATCTCAACCACGGACCAGTGCAGCACATCTCACGTGATTAATCTCAACCACGGACCAGTGCAGCACATCTCACGTGATTAATCTCAACCACGGACCAGTGCAACACATCTCACGTGATTAATCTCAACCACGGACCAGTGCAAGCACATCTCACGTGATTAATCTCAACCACGGGCCAGTGCAAGCACATCTCACGTGATTAATCTCAACCACGGGCCAGTGCAAGCACATCTCACGTGATTAATCTCAACCACGGACCAGTGCAAGCACATCTCACGTGATTAATCTCAACCACGGGCCAGTGCAAGCACATCTCACGTGATTAATCTCAACCACGGGCCAGTGCAAGCACATCTCACGTGATTAATCTCAACCACGGGCCAGTGCAAGCACATCTCACGTGATTAATCTCAACCATGGACCAGTGCAAGCACATCTCATGTGATTAATCTCAACCACGGACCAGTGCAAACACATGTTATGTTTATTATGTAGCAGTTATATACAATGTATAGAGTTCCTCAGCCATTACAATCAACTAGCCAGTGATTCTAACTGGCCAGTGGCTGTACCTGACCAGTGGTTGTAACTGACCAATGATTGTAACTGGCCTGTGGTTGTAAGTTGTAACTGGCCTGTGGTTGTAAGTTGTAACTGGCTTGTGGTTGTAAGTTGTAACTGGCTTGTGGTTGTAAGTTGTAACTGGCCAGTGGTTGTAAGTTGTAACTGGCCAGTGGTTGTAAGTTGTAACTGGCTTGTGGTTGTAAGTTGTAACTGGCTTGTGGTTGTAAGTTTTAACTGGCCAGTGGCTGTAACTGACCAGTGGTTGTAACTGACCAATGATTGTAACTGGCCTGTGGTTGTAAGTTGTAACTGGCTTGTGGTTGTAAGTTTTAACTGGCCTGTGGTTGTAAGTTGTAACTGGCTTGTGGTTGTAAGTTGTAACTGGCCTGTGGTTGTAAGTTGTAACTGGCCTGTGGTTGTAAGTTGTAACTGGCTGTGGTTGTAAGTTGTAACTGGCCTGTGGTTGTAAGCTGTAACTGGCCAGTGGTTGTAAGTTGTAACTGGCCTGTGGTTGTAAGTTGTAACTGGCTTGTGGTTGTAAGTTGTAACTGGCCTGTGGTTGTAAGCTGTAACTGGCATGTGGTTGTAAGTTGTAACTGGCCTGTGGTTGTAAGTTGTAACTGGCTTGTGGTTGTAAGTTGTAACTGGCTTGTGGTTGTAAGTTGTAACTGGCCTGTGGTTGTAAGTTGTAACTGGCCTGTGGTTGTAAGTTGTAACTGGCTTGTGGTTGTAAGTTGTAACTGGCCTGTGGTTGTAAGTTGTAACTGGCCTGTGGTTGTAAGTTGTAACTGGCCTGTGGTTGTAAGTTGTAACTGGCTTGTGGTTGTAAGTTGTAACTGGCCAGCATGTTTTTGAACAGGACTACTGGCCCACAAGTGGACATGACAGCTGGCCATGGCTGGACCAGTGTGAGTCAGCCAGCAGTCAGCCAACTACACAGCAACAAGACACTTTGTGAACAAAACACGTTTCTGCCAAGTGTCCAAGTAATCCTGATATGTAACATAATCTCATTAGTACCTAAGTGTCAGTCAGGTGTGGGGGGTCTCCACACCTTGTCTGTAAGAGCATTATGACATCTCCACACCTTATCTGTAAGAGCATTATCAAGGTATAAGAATCATGTATTAATTAATCATCTTCCAATGGGTTGGTGGGGAGGGGGGTCTATCAACAAGTGTTGCTTTACTCAGAGCCATTTCACATCTTTTCCAACTGGGGCTTGTGTATTCCTATTATTTTTCCAAATTCACTTCCAGGCACCCTTAGCATTGCACACTGCATTACTCTCCTGTGACAGCGCCAGAGTGGGTCGTGTGGAGTTGACACACCTAAGACCTGTGTCAGTCTCTGTCAGCAAACACAGCTCCAGTCTCTATCATCCCCAACACTACCTCCCCACAACACTACCTCGCCAATACTGCCGCCCCTCTAATACTGCCCTCCCTCTAACACTGCCCTCCGTCTAACACTGCCTACCTGGGCTTTATGCTGGATAAAAAATGTGCCAGTCACATACTTTTGGTGGACACATGGATGTCAACTGTTAAGCCAGTTTACAAACTTTTTTTTTTTACCCGAAATGGACTGCAAACACATGTGACACCATTTACACTAATTTCTAAGGCATAACTGACTATATATATATAATAATTTGAATAAATTGTTTAACCTGTCCACCATAGCTTTATGCAGAGACCCATCCACCCATCATTTGGATGGGTCAAAACCATTGTGAACGGGTAGAAATATGGGTGGACGGGTAAACAAACGGAGCAAAAAGTCTTCCAAAACCATAGATATTGTCAGTTATGCCTTAGAAGTGAGTGTAAATGATGTCACATGTGTGTGTAATCCATTTCAGGTCGTCAGACACATTTTAAAGTTTGTAAACTGGCTTTAACAGTTAACATCCATGTGTCTACCAATTCATGTGTGACTGGCAATAATTTGGTCCTGCATAAAGCCCTGCCATCCACCCATATTTCTACCTGTCCAAAACAGGTTTTACCCATCCAAATGACAGGTGGATGGGTCTCTGCATAAAGCTATGCTGCCTCCTGCCAACATTACACATTGTAACCACACATACATTGTAACCACACATACATTGTAACCACACATACATTGTAACTACACATACATTGTAACAACACATACATTGTAACAACACATACATTGTAACAACACATACATTGTAACCACACATACATTGTAACCACACTTACATTGTAACCACACATACATTGTAACGACACATACATTGTAACGACACATACATTGTAACGACACATACATTGTAACGACACAGTACATTGTAACGACACATACATTGTAACGACACATACATTGTAACCACACATACATTGTAACAACACATACATTGTAACCATACATACATTGTAACAACACATACATTGTAACAACACATACATTGTAATGACACATACATTGTAACCACACTTACATTGTAACCACACATACATTGTAACGACACATACATTGTAACGACACATACATTGTAACGACACATACATTGTAACGACACATACATTGTAACGACACATACATTGTAACGACACATACATTGTAACCACACATACATTGTAACGACACATACATTGTAACACACATACATTGTAACACACATACATTGTAACACACAACATTGTAACCACACATACATTGTAACACACATACATTGTAACCACACATACATTGTAACCACACATACATTGTAACCACACATACATTGTAACCACACATACATTGTAACCATACATACATTGTAACCACACATTACATTGTAACCACACATACATTGTAACCACACATACATTGTAACCACACATACATTGTAACCACACATACATTGTAACCACACATACATTGTAACCATACATACATTGTAACCATACATACATTGTAACCACACTTGCATTGTAACGACACATACATTGTAACCACACTTACATTGTAACGACACATACATTGCAACCATACATTGTAACCATACTTATATTGTAACCACACATACATTGCAACCATACATACAACACTGCCACACACAACATGACATTTTTATTCATGTTTCTAGGAAAGCTGACTTGCTGAAACACAGTCTGTAAGAACATGTTCAGTAGGAGCCATAAAGTGTGGCTTGGACAGTTGGACTGAGCTCCTGGCCTGACATTAGACTGACATTAGACTTAGTGCGGGACTGTGACAGGGATTGAGGTGATCTCTATTCATACTTGTGTGAGTGCAACTAGGCAGACAATCCGTGATGGCACAGCTTCACGGGGTGCATATAAATTGCACACAACCAGAGCAGCAGCAACAGGTCTGTTCTTGCACTGAGACAGTCAGGACCACAAACCATCTGAACCTTGTGTTAATCTATCTGCGTAAGGGCTTAACTATTACATCATTTTCAAAATTTAGATAAAAGGTATGCTCCACTCCAAATGTTTGGAGTGGTCATTGTTCTGTGCAATCAAGTCCTTGGTCATATCAATGGTGTGGTCCATTTGTTGGGATAATTGGGTGTGGTCATGTTACTGGTGTGGCCACTGGAATATTCTAGTTACTAGCGTCATATGTCATTGGTGTGGTCAGGTGCTTGGTGTAATAAAGTCATGGGTGTGGTCAAATATTTGGCATGGTCAAGTTATTGGTGTGGTTAACCTTGTGTGGTTTGTGCAGTAGATTCACAAGGTGGTCAGTTGTGTATGTGGTCTAGACATGGTCACTGTCCAAGACAGGTCAGCTGGGGTTCAACACTTGTACCTGACTGACCAGACACCTCTTGTGTTGTATTTGTTCAAGGAGATGTTAGATCTCTCTCTCTCCTCTCACTCTCTCTCTCTCTCTCTCTCTCTCTCTCTCTCTCTCTCTCTCTCTCTCTCTCTCTCTCTCTCTCTCTCTCTCTCTCTCTCTCTCTCTCTCTCTCTCTCTCTCCTCACACAGCTGTTTACAGGGTACACTAGTGCAAGGCTCAGTCTCACTAACACTGTTTGTAGCCATACACAGTGGATAAACATGTGGAATCAGCGCCAGCTACCTGGTGTCTGCTCCAGTCAAACAAGTCTGAGCTCTACCTGGTGTCTGCTCCAGTCAGACAAGTCTGAGCTCTACCTGGTGTCTGCTCCAGTCAGACAAGTCTGAGCTCTACCTGGTGTCTGCTCCAGTCAGACAAGTCTGAGCTCTTCCTGGTGTCTGCTCCAGCCATATTAGTCTGAGCTCTACCTGGTATCTGCTCCAGCCATATTAGTCTGAGCTCTACCCGGTGTCTGCTCAAGTCAGATTTGTCTGAGCTCTACCTGGTGTCTGCTCCAGCCAGACTAGTCTGAGCTCTACCTGGTGTCTAGTCCAGCTAGACTAGTCTGAGCTCTACCTGGTGTCTGCTCCAGCTAGACTAGTCTGAGCTCTACCTGGTGTCTGCTCCAGCTAGACTAGTCTGAGCTCTACCCGGTGTCTGCTCCAGCTAGACTAGTCTGAGCTCTACCTGGTGTCTGCTCCAGCTAGACTAGTCTGAGCTCTACCTGGTGTCTGCTCCAGCTAGACTAGTCTGAGCTCTACCTGGTGTCTGCTCCAGCTAGACTAGTCTGAGCTCTACCTGGTGTCTGCTCAAGCCAGACTAGTGTGAGCTCTACCTGGTGTCTGCTCCAGCCAGACTAGTGTGAGCTCTACCTGGTGTCTGCTCCAGCTAGACTAGTGTGAGCTCTACCTGGTGTCTGCTCCAGCTAGACTAGTGTGAGCTCTACCTGGTGTCTGCTCCAGCTAGACTAGTGTGAGCTCTACCTGGTGTCTGCTCCAGCTAGACTAGTGTGAGCTCTACCTGGTGTCTGCTCCAGCTAGACTAGTGTGAGCTCTACCTGGTGTCTGCTCCAGCTAGACTAGTGTGAGCTCTACCTGGTGTCTGCTCCAGCTAGACTAGTGTGAGCTCTACCTGGTGTCTGCTCCAGCTAGACTAGTGTGAGCTCTACCTGGTGTCTGCTCCAGCTAGACTAGTGTGAGCTCTACCTGGTGTCTGCTCCAGCTAGACTAGTGTGAGCTCTACCTGGTGTCTGCTCCAGCTAGACTAGTGTGAGCTCTACCTGGTGTCTGCTCCAGCCAGACTAGGTAGTACTCTGAGGGCCACTCTAGTTGCCACTGGTAGTTTGCTGGAGACAGTATGACATGATATGACATGATATGACATGACATGACATTGTTGTTTTATATAATTGCAATCCTGCACTTGTGACATTTATCTAATATCTTTCATGGACAAACAATTACTGAGCAGGGACCAAACACAAGCAGTCCATATACATGTCTATAATGTAAATGAATAATTACAGACTAGTCTGACTAATACAGGCATCAACCATGAATACAGTACTACCAACTGTACAAACATGACCAAGCCACTACACCTGTCTGCAACACAGAATAAAAAATGTAAATCATATTATTGTATACATATTTTACACACATGCACGCACACACAAGTATATATGACACACACAAAAACTATGAATAAGTTGGATGTTATATATACATATTTAAATGTGTGTGTGTGTGTGTGTGTGTGTGTGTGTGTGTGTGTGTGTGTGTGTGTGTGTGTGTGTGTTGTGTGTGTGTGTGTGTGTGTGTGTGTGTGTGTGTGTGTGTGTGTGTGTGTGTGTGTGTGTGTGTGTGTGTGTGTGTGTGCGTGCGTGCGTGCATTTAGTACACTAACATACACCAGCCTCTACCTAGATTCCCACATTCCCATGGTGTTTACATGCATGCGTGAATGGTAATGTTCACATGAAGCATTACTATTTACTGCTTGGCTAAATTTGGAATCTACATATTTCTGTATGCACCCTACACAAGAATGTAACTACCAGGTACAAAGTATCCTTACACATTTTAACTAAGCAGTGTTGAAGGAACAATTAGGTCTGCTTTTCTGAACTATCAGATTTGCATAATGAACAAATTAAGTTCTAATAAAAAAAAAATCTTGAATGTGGTGGAATAATTTCACTACAGAAATAGTACATTCACTTTACAAGTGCACTTATCTAACAGATCAGACTGCTGTAAGGGTAACTAGGTAAAAAGTGTCATTGCACCAGCTCCAGAGTCTGCCTGGAGATGATAAGAGACTGGGTATCACAGTCTACAGACAGACAGTGGCCAGTAGCAGCCTATCTCACATCCACACTGATACAGGCAGCAGGCATGTGTAGGACTGTAGGCGCCCTGTAGCCTAGGCATGTCTAGGCACCTTGTTCTCTAGTGACAACACAGGAATGCAGGAACAAGATTGCGTCTAGTCACAACATGTGGAATGCATTCCATGAAGTTGCTTTATACATCACTAAACTTTGTATAAATCCATGGCACATGTCTATTGGTTTCATCATTATTGCATATTTTCTTGGAAAAACGATACACATAATGATGATTAAAATAAATTTATATATATATATATATATATATATATATATAAATTTGTATATTTTCAGAGTTTAGCAATCATGATCATTCATGCTTTCAATTTAAACATATTCTGTTGCACAAACAGATTGACTAAATGTCTTTCTCATTGAGCTGTTCCATTGTTCAGACCAATATTACCAGATGCATACATTGAGCTGTATCAAAGATGAGGTGCCACAACGTGCTTATTCTCCCCAGACAACAAACTACATCTAGTGACTATTAGCAAACCACATGGGTCATGATGAGTGCAAGTCTCATACCACTGTACACATTGTACACACTGTATACAGTGTGTACACTATCTGTACAGCGTGTAGTCAAAATCATTCAAATGCCTCCTTGCATACACTTTGTGTTCACACAAATGCCTCCTACACTTTGTATTACCCCATAATATACTTTCTGTTCGAACAACCTATGAGTGTACTACACCATATACTTTTGTTCATACAACCCCTGAGTGTACTACATTATATACTTTCTGTTCATACAACCCCGAGTATACTACACCATATACTTTCTGTTCGAACAACCTATGAGTGTACTACACTATATACTTTTGTTCATACAACCCGAGTGTACTACATCATATACTTTTGTTCATACAACCCCTGAGTGTACTACATCATATACTTTCTGTTCATACAACCCCTGAGTGTACTACACCATATACTTTCTGTTCATACAACCCCTGAGTGTACTACACCATATACTTTCTATTCATACAACTGCTGAGTGTACTACATCATATACTTTCTGTTCATACAACCCCTGAGTGTACTACACCATATACTTTCTGTTCATACAACCCCTGAGTGTACTACACCATATACTTTCTGTTCATACAACCCCTGAGTGTACTACACCATATACTTTCTGTTCATACAACCCCTGAGTGTACTACATCATATACTTTCTGTTCATACAACTGCTGAGTGTACTACACCATATACTTTCTGTTCATACAACCCCTGAGTGTACTACACCATATACTTTCTGTTCATACAACCCCTGAGTGTACTACACCATATACTTTCTGTTCATACAACCCCTGAGTGTACTACATCATATACTTTCTGTTCATACAACCCCTGAGTGTACTACACCATATACTTTCTGTTCATACAACCCCTGAGTGTACTACACCATATACTTTCTATTCATACAACTGCTGAGTGTACTACACCATATAGTTTCTGTTCATACAACCCCTGAGTGTACTACACCATATACTTTCTATTCATACAACTGCTGAGTGTACTACATCATATACTTTCTGTTCATACAACCCCTGAGTGTACTACACCATATACTTTCTATTCATACAACTGCTGAGTGTACTACACCATATACTTTCTATTCATACAACTGCTGAGTGTACTACACCATATACTTTCTATTCATACAACTGCTGAGTGTACTACACCATATACTTTCTATTCATACAACTGCTGAGTGTACTACATCATATACTTTCTGTTCATACAACCCCTGAGTGTACTACACCATATACTTTCTATTCATACAACCGCTGAGTGTACTACATCATATACTTTCTGTTCATACAACCCAGAGTGTACTACAGAGTACAGCCACACTGTGTTCACTTACCTAGACTCCAGAGACACAGCGGCCAGTGCCAGAATCAAGAGAGTGAAGACAATGAACTGCTGAGGCACATGACCAAGACTTATTGAGCTAGCAGCACCCTCCTGCAGCACCCTCCTACAGCTGCCCTTGCTGTCCCTGTTGCTGCCACAGGTTGCTGTAGGCACAGTGGCACACACTAGAGATCTGTGCCTGACTGTCCACTGGGCAGCCAGTCAGCCTTCACTCTCCCTGCGATGGAGTAAGGAGTGAGGGGAGACAAGATGGCTGCCATCTGTGAATAACAGTGTGTGTTGCTTATATTAAAATTATGATATCTCGACAACCACTTCAAGGAATTACATAAAATAGTCACGTTGTACACAGAAATGAACGTATGAATAAATATATGAATATGCTGAAATTGCTCTGCTGCAATCAATGACTATAATATAACTCGCTTTATAGAAACATTCTTTATTCACAAACAAAAAATTCTTTCAAAAAGTGGTAAAGCACATGAATACTTGGCCTATATTATAGTCTAGATCACCAGGTTTCACTGGTTGGCTTAATGTAGAAGTAGGTTATAGAGTAAGTGAAAGGCAGTAGAGCTAAGCCTTCATTAAGCCACCAGGTGTGAGAGAGAACACACATGGCTGTGACAAGTCCAATGACCCGCTCCTCACATCAATCACACACATGATTAATGTCCACTAGCCACCCTACTTTGTTACCCCGTCATCAGGGTAAATGTGGAAACATTTAAATGATCTCCAGTGAGCACTGTGGTTATTGTTGCTTCGAAGAATGATAACCAAGTTAGTCCAAGTGTGGAAGTTAAATAAACTATTTTATCTTACTCGTGTATATATTTTACACGGACACAGCAGGTAATTTAGTCATTTCCACACAAGTACATCATGCTTGAAATACTAACTGTATGAAATATTTTAAGCACAACAGTCAACATTTTTGTATTATCTTAATGCTCTGGGCTGCCTTCCTGGTGCTGATAATGTGTCTGGCTGTGTAGTGCAGTCTCCATGTAACCAGTCCCTATCACACAACTATTCCTGGCTGTTACTGAGCACTAGAGAGTCAGAAGAGGTCTAGTAGTACCAGTCTGCTTGCACAAGCCATCTTCTGCCCAGGCCTAGTCAGCACACATAACAGTCTCGTGCCTTGCGCATCTGTGTTAAACTTCCAGAGGCATTACAGAAAAAAGGACTAATTTATTATCAAGAAAGCACTTTCTTAGTTTTAGAATGTTTTTCTCACACACGAAAAGCCACTGTCCCCTTCTCATTTATGTTGACACGATCGTAATGATCTTGAAGGACTCGAGCTGTGACAGTGTTAATGTTTCTCAATGCTCTGTCCCAAGCTTGATAATGCCAACACAGACATGGAGCTGACATATCTTGGTCTGACATGTTATGACAGTGGCCTCTACAGGTGCCTCCTGTGGTTTATGACAGCTCCATGGAGTGAATATAAACATGTTGATGTTGACTTTTATTGCCCTTTCAGTCCAACAACTCTGCCTACCTGGTTCATTACAGTCACTCCAACGGACACACCATAACCTCCAGCACACTGCTGTGTGGGTAAGTAGGACTGAAGAACTGTTCCTACAGGAACAGATTGTGTAATGAAAATTAACTGTCATTTTATACTCTCTCTCTCTCTCTCTCCCACCCACCCACTCTCTCCCACCCACTCTCTCTCCCACCCACTCTCTCTCCCACCCACTCTCTCTCCCACCCACTCTCTCTCCCACCCACTCTCTCTCTCTCATTATGAACTTTAAATATTATAGTTATGTCATGTACCAAAATATCTTCAATATCTTTTACTTATTGCTAAAATAGAAACAAATGTAACAAAAGCGACAATTAAGAAAGGTGGTTTGACTAAGAATCACACTGTCCATTGTTTATTTACAGATAAATGCAGGTATCTTATGTCAAGAAACATAAACATTCCATTGAAACCTAAGATTAACAATTACGGTACGTATTTCAGCAAAAAATGAAAAAGAAATTGTGACACGCACGTATCTATTTTGGCTGTGTGTAATGGAAACTCCAGTTGACTGTGATGAGACACACGTTATGATCCAGGTTGGATCTTGTGGTTAACCACAATGTGCACCCAACCAAGATATGACTGTCTATAATGTTCAGCCAACCATGACCTTCTGTCAGGCTGTCACCAGCTTTGCCTGTGACTAGTGACAACAGCCTGTCTCTTATAATGGCTGGTGACTACAGCCAACTGTCAGCTGAATCTCTCTGTGGTACAGGCAACACATTATCATTTGTCATATGTAATATTTCAATCAATCAACACATAATCTACAATGTAAAACCTCACTCAAATGTTCTAACACATACACGTATTAAACCCCTTACTATTTTGAGCTATGTGATAATGCTGGTTACCATCCCTTAGTGACTACATAAGGACTTTTCAACTAGTATAATGTATGTATGTACTATGTACATAGAACATCCATTTGTAGATGTGAGATTAGGCCTGGCAGGGACCTGGATGGCAGGCTGGATGATATCTCAACAACAGCAGCTGTTGCATCCAGCCACATCCTGCAACTGCACCAGGAAGATGGTTTATCTCAACATCCTACCACACCAACTGGACAGCATAGTGAGTGGAGTGGAGCATGGCTGTCAGTAGAGTGGAGCATGGCTGTCAGTAGAGTGGAGCAGGGTTACCAGTAGAGTGGAGCAGGGTTACCAGTAGAGTGGAGCATGGCTGTCAGTAGAGTGGAGCATGGCTGTCAGTAGAGTGGAGCAGGGTTACCAGTAGAGTGGAGCAGGGTTACCAGTAGAGTGGAGCAGGGTTACCAGTAGAGTGGAGCATGGCTGTCAGTAGAGTGGAGCATGGCTGCCAGTAGAGTGGAGCAGGGTTACCAGTAGAGTGGAGCATGGCTGTCAGTAGAGTGGAGCATGGCTGCCAGTAGAGTGGAGCAGGGTTACCAGTAGAGTGGAGCAGGGCTGTCAGTAGAGTGGAGCATGGCTGCCAGTAGAGTGGAGCAGGGTTACCAGTAGAGTGGAGCATGGCTGTCAGTAGAGTGGAGCATGGCTGCCAGTAGAATGGAGCAGGGTTACCAGTAGAGTGGAGCATGACTGTCAGTAGAGTGGAGCATGGCTGTCAGTAGAGTGGAGCAGGGTTACCAGTAGAGTGGAGCATGACTGTCAGTAGAGTGGAGCATGGCTGTCAGTAGAGTGGAGCAGGGTTACCAGTAGAGTGGAGCATGACTGTCAGTAGAGTGGAGCATGGCTGTCAGTAGAGTGGAGCAGGGTTACCAGTAGACCTCACAACTACAGGGACAACCAGCATCGCTCATGATGATACTGCATTTCGTCATCAGCTCTTGTGTCATGTGTGCACGCACACAGACATGCACCCACGACACATTAGCTGATGATGGGAATGACACTTACTATCCACTGGTGGCATTCCAGTGTAGCTGCTGCATTTATGCTGTTACAAAATGCCACCTTTCAACACAGAATGCCACCCTTTAACAGCCATTCAAAAAGATAACTGCAGTTTACATTAGGATTTGATAAATATATAATATGTTGCAAATAGTACTTGATACTGACTTATGAGATATAAAATTCTGTTACATGATTTCTTTTAAGAAATTAGTAATTGGGCATTGGCTGCAATATCAAAAGTTTGATAGCGATGATGTGAGATATACCCTGAGAAAATAAACAATTCGGAAAAATAATAATAATTTGTATTTTTAATATATTTCTAAATGTCAAACTGCCCCCAGCTGGCCTATATTGACATGACACAAGTCAGTTAAAGTCATATAATGTTATCTAATACATTGATATGCTGATACATGAATGTGGGCCATGACCTAGTGACCTACTATAAATGTGACCTCCCATAAATAGTATTAGTGATACAAACCCAGGCATACAATATTTTCTTTATATATATACATATATATAATATATATATATATATATATATATGTACTCCCTAGTATATATATATATATATATATATATATATATATATATACAGTGTATATATATACACATACATACCTTGTGTAAGGATGTATTGCATTTATTAATAAACTACATATGCCTTCCTATATCTGGTTCACATAGACGTAATCAAATTTTTGAAATAGTGAAAATTAACCTAGGCTACAATAGGTAACAGTAATTAAAATAAATAAATGTGTGAAGGTGTTAGAATTGTACATACCAGTACAGTTGTATCTAAATTATACTGTTCTAGTCACTGGTGCATAATACATACACAGCTTGAATCTGTAATCCATTACAATTAGGTAACTAAATGCAGTCTTGCATGTAGCAAGTCTCCCTAGCTGGAAGAATAAACAATAACACTTTAGGGAAGATGGGGCAATAAAGTATTGCCCTGGGGGTATTAATGGGTGCCTGGGTCACTGGGTGCACAGGGAGAGTAAGGACTGAGTTAGCAAATAGAATGTTGTGTAAGATTCCTTGCCAATAAACAGCTGATGCCTCACAACGTCCCCTTCCCCTGCCCCTCTCCCACAGGCAGACATGACCACACTACATAGTTGCTCTGGTCAATCTTAGTGTGCTGGTCTATGTATAACCGGTGCCTGGGGCTGATACAAGCCCTGGGGCAAACTCTCTTCACCATCACAGTGTTGTGGTTTCTCTTTCTGGGTTAATTCCAAATGTAGCGACCAGAATATCATATGACCCCCCCCCCCCGCCTGTACCTGCACATACTAGTACAAGGTCACTAAGTAAACATCCTGGGTCTATTCTAAGACCACAAGTGGTATTGCTGGGACTGAGGAACTCTGGTTTAGTTTCTGCTTTTGTCTGTGTGCTGTTGTGATTTCTGTATTTACTTGTCAGGGTGAGTCGTACAGCCCTCACAGACCACTGTCCACAACAGTTTGTTGACTGGCAATGTAGACAGGACACTTAATCATAATGTAGTTCATCTATCACACACTTAACGTAGTGCATGAAGCCAGACCTTCTACATGGATAGACAGTTAATGTAGTCCATGGAACTGTCAATGTCAGCCAGAGGCCAGTGACAGAGGCTGCTGAGAAGGCAGCTGATGTCATTATCAGGATGAAAACCTCATTTGTGGCTCATCTGCTTTGGCCATCTCCAGCCATCTATGTACTGACCACAGTTAATGGCTTGCTGAAGTAACATCTTCCTCAGTCACCTAGAACCATTGCAACAAATGTAATGAAGTGTACAAATGTACTGAAGTGTACAAAATTACAAATGTAATGAAGTGTACAAATGTAATGAAGTGTACAAATGTAATGAAGTGTACAAATGTAATGAAGTGTACAAATGTAACGAAGTGTACAAATGTAATGAAGTGTACAAATGTAATGAAGTGTACACATGTAATGAAATGTACACATGTAATGAAGTGTACAAATGTAATGAAGTGTACAAATGAGCTGACAATGACAATCTGGAAGCATGTATGTGAAGTGTACACTGGTGAGACATTTCTGTGAGGTGGGAATGTGTACGTGTATTGTACACTTGCTATGCCTTTGTGGTTGTCATGTCTTGTCTTCACCATTGACCAGTCTCCCTGGACATGACTGCTGCATGAATACACATTAACCAATCACTTTGGAGTTGTGCTGGTTCGATATTCAATATATCGAAGTATCGCGATACTTGCGAAAGTTCGATGCCGATACTTATTTTTGGTATCGAATGCCCACTGTTCGATACCTACAATACCTTTGATACTTCGACACCGAGTCCGTTCGACGACGTCGATGTGAAGGCACAACATCGTTGTCGATGACGTTGTTGTTTACGGGAGCTGCCACTACAATGCTTCGCGGCCTAACTTGACTTAGGCATGGTTGTTTAAAAAATAATATAACATCAAATGTGAATTGTTTTCTAAAACTTTATTGTAGAGTTAGTCTGTAACTCTGTATAATAACTGTTTTCTGAGCGCGATCTTAGCCTAGATCAGACTTCGCTTAGCATCAGTTATCCAAACCAAGGTTCGTGACTCTCTCGTTTAGTGGCACTACCATGGCATCTGTCTCCCAACTTTACCTAAGGCTATGCGTACAAAAACACACATCCTATAGTATTTTGTATAGTGTTTATTGCACACACCAGTATTTATGAAACTTGTTTAATAATATTATTAATAAAAAATTAAAAAATTCAAGCGCGATGCGCAAGCTTTGTTTATTAAGGGTTCCATTTGGTGGCACTGTTTTGCTGTTTGGTAGTGCCACCGTTTGCCGTATATGATTCTCTCCACCAAGATGAACGACAACATGTTACAACGTTCATCGTCAATTTGGCAGTTTTTCAACAACAACAAAAGTGTCTGCTATGCCAGAAGCACCTCAAAGGTGGGGGGAATACATCGAATTTGCCGAAACATGTCACTGTCCATCATTCAAGAAACTATCAAAACATGATGATCAACTTTCATCATAGGACACGTTGATGTCGTCGTGGACAACATCGCAATGACTCGAGAACGTGTTCTATCGAAATATTCGACAATGAGCACGCAGTGGACATCTAGATAGTCGAAGCAAATCGCCATCGGTTGCAGAATCTACTCTGTGGCCACAGCGTCAAGAAGTGACATACACGATGTGACTGATGATGACGATACGGTTACTGCATCTACTGTCACTGGCCAAACAGGTAATGGTTCACCATTGGCAGAGGTAGAGGAAGAAACCGACCTTTTCTTGAGAACAGTTGCAAAAACTTTATGGAGCTTGTTATGTGTACTTGATAACGTGGTAATTTAAGTTTTATATTCACATATATTGGTGTGAACTGGGAAGTACAATTGTAATTTTAATTAATATTTTTTCTATTATTAATTACCCAGGGTAGTGTTATTTTATTGTAATCGTCTATACAGTTTTGATGTTAAATCACAATTATCTTTACATACAATTAATAAATAAAACAGTTATAACAGTGAGGGTTCAGCTGTGCTGAACATGTTATTTGTATGTTATGTTTCAGCTATACTTGTTCAGGTATCGATCGGTATCGAACAAAACCTGGTACACGATGTATTGAACCAGCACTACTTTGGAGTTTGGACATGAATCTCATTACTGCTATAGAAAACATCTCCCTGGACATGGCTACTATGTGAATACATACTGACCAATCTCCCTGGACATGACTGCTAGGTGAATGAATACAGATGTGACACTGACCAACTTCCCTGGACATGTAGAATGCACTGTCCATTTATACTACAGCTGACCGTGTTACAATATAAGTCAGATGGTCAGTTTCATATATTGGGATTTGAAAGGCTGGAAACTGTTGCAGTCAACCAGACTCCTGCTCATGTTCCCTCAATCACCAGTGGACCCACAAATATATCCAGACCAGTGCAGAGTAAGTAATTACTTGATCAATTAATCAGTAGTGTTGCATCATCACGGTGCTTGCTTTAATTGGTATTTGATCAGCTTCATTTCCAGCTAGTCATCGGCAGTCAGAATCTGTTTTGATTGGAAAGTGGTTAAAATCAGGTTTATAGTTTTAACTGAGGTTTTAACAGGTCAAAATGTTATGGCACTATCAAAATATTACCATCAGCACGCTGCTGTTCTTATGTAGCGTTGTATTTTGATATAATTTTGTGTGTGGATTTTGGCAAACTTGCTATGGAATGATTAACATAGTACTTTGTTTTCCCTCGTGATAATGATGGAACAAAGATTGAGTGAAAACAGCCACATTATGAGTTTGCTGTGGCTTGGATCATGTGTAGTTACAATATTTCTCAAAATGTGGTATCTCTCATGTTTGCACTGTTGAGAAGTGTGCCAATTTCCCAGAGGGGAAGCCTGGAGTGATAGCGCCATTACAGGACCTCACAGGAACACACATGTATGTATGTATGAGATCAAATGCAACAGAAAGATAACAATGAGTCTCTGCAAGGCCAAAGTACAACACCAACTGCACTCTGAGTAAGCACTAAGCACTAAGCAGGGCTCTTGCACTTGCACTAATTCATTGGTAAAACAAAATGTGACATTCCATAAACACAGGCAGCATGATGAAGCATGAATATCATTCAGTGGATACTAACTGCCAACGATAAACATCATTGATTAGTTCACAACACCAGGTAATGATGATGAACACATTGTGAATGCAGGATCATTGGAATGAGATGACATTGTGAGTGTGTCAACACACTTGTAATGATGATGACATTGTGGCGTGTCAACACACTTGTAATGATGATGACATTGTGGGCGTGTCAACACACTTGTAATGATGATGACACTGTGAGCGTGTCAACACACTTGTAATGATGATGACAATGTGAGCGTGTCAACACACTTGTAATGATGATGACATTGTGAGCGTGTCAACACACTTGTAATGATGATGACATTGTGAGTGTCAACACACTTGTAATGATGATGACATTGTGAGTGTCAACACACTTGTAATGATGATGAACTTGTAGTGATGATGATGACTTGTAATGATGACGATGACTTGTAATGATGATGATGACTTGTATGCTGCAAATGCAATGACGATAAACTCATTAAGATGGTGTTAAACGAATACTCTTCAGACTTGATGATGACTATTGTGAATATCACTGTATATTTAAACATAAATTCCCATGTTTTCTAGTTTCCATAAACAACTACCCATTGTACCCAGTATGTACATTTTAAAGCAACTCTACCACTTTATAGGCTCCAATGAAAGAACTGCACAACACCCATAAACTATTTGATCAAAACAACTATGTTCCCACTTAAACAACCAAGCAATTAAGTCAACATCAAACAAATTACAGTATATAAATAAACATATCAACATTTCTTTAAATTAAGTTTGGGTTGTAGTCTATTTTTATAATATTGCCATTTAATACCTATCCATAACGACATAACCTGCTGAGATGTGAGAGCAGTTATAAACCACACTGCACAACCCACGCTTGTGTTATTTTAGGCAAAACGAGCAACGATTGGATGAAAGCTCCTTTTCAACTCGGGTTTATTGATGGCAATAAAGCAATGTAAGGTGCCCAACAGCAATTCTCAGCAAACAGTGACCGTATTTATTATACTATTTAAGTGCAGCTGTCAACTCGTTACAACTTGACAACACAAACCATTACCTGTCTGCAGTCTGCACTATAGCCTAATTTATCTACCTGTATCATGGATAATTCTACAACAACCAGCTCACAACGATGATCAAACAGTCTGTACCACCAGGCTTGCAACTCAGTGTTAGCTGTTACTGCAGTGTTTACTTGGATTTATTGCTACGACATTATCTTATCTTGGATATTTAGATGGCCAAGTGATTAGGATGTAACAATAATCACAATGTAGTGTACATCTATAAGAGTGATATAAGCACTATATGTTGTGTTATCTGTTGAAGCCACTATATTATAAATTTTATAATCATAATCAATCCATTTAATGCTAAACAAATAAAACATGCTAAAATAACCCCCCTTACATACAAACCATAATTATAATAAACTAACAATACCTCATAAACTGTCAAACTTTAAACTTGTTTATCCACAGAAAGTGAAAGAGACCATTTGATGCCAAACAGCTGATTAAACCTGTAAATTTGGCACAAAGGTAACAACAATTAACTGCTCGCCCCGGTCGGCAAATGTATGCTAAGTACACGCCCCAATGGAAATGGCTGTTTATGTTTTACTAACCTATAATTCACATGCCATATTGGTCTGTAGTTAAACCATGACTACTGGAAATTCTAATGAATAATGTTCTATACATTGCATAGACGTAGTCATAAAAGATCCAGCAGTTGACTACAGGTCATTATGAGGTCAATACAGTCATAACTATTGCACATTCTACACATGAATTACTAGGTTCACCAGTTATGCGTGCACTAAAGTTGCTCCTTATAAATAGGTATCAAAAACATTAATGTGACTATAATGTTATGTTAGGTGATATCTTAATGTAATGGTCATTAAAATGTTCATGAGAACTTATGGTGGAATGCTGAAAACATTTCTAGTCCCACTGACTTGGCTACATTAAAAATTATATATTTTGTATGTTACATATTGGATAATGTGCATTAACTGGGTTAAATGGTACAGTTTCTGGTTAGTGTTTATACTTTGTTATTACTGTTTACACGAGGAACTATCTAAAATTACATGAGCACATATATAATTGTATCAAATACAAAACAACCACTCACATAAAATGACTATGAAAAACCAAAACTAAAGAAGTATTTATTATATATGCAAAGGGCATTTAAATGTCTCACTAGAAATGCTGACGAAAAATAGCCTGTGAAGAAGGAAGAGGATGTGAATATGACAAAAAACAGGGAAGATACCAATGAGTCATAACTGTTAAATACCTGAAAAGCTGGGTGTGACCGTATGGAATAATTAATAACATGAAGGTCTATAAGCGCAGACACAGGCAACAGTAGTCAGTAGCTGCCCATCAGTCTCAGTGCAGACTACAATCATGACATAGACAATGGTTTTTCATGATATATATCAAACTCCATGTCTGTTAAAAGAGAGCTACATCTACACCAGAACTCAGAGTTTGTACATAACGGCACTTTTCAAAGGACTTCGTATTAATCATTGAGTTGGTGACGGTCTCCGAGTCTGACTCAGTCATACGCAAAAGAAGTCACGACGTCAATTGAAACGTCAAATGCCAGAAAATAATATTACATAAACTAAACTGTCCAGCACATGACTAATAATGAAATAAGTATCTCACTTATGTGTCGTCTCTGTGCAGATGTTATTACTGTCGTCGTAATAATATTTGTTACACACTTACTTTAAAATTTGAAGAGCAGTCTACATTCTCTCATTCACAGCCAAGTCGCGACTCGGAACGAATGCCAGACCAACCAGCCAGGCGTTTCTGTTCAGCAAAACATCCAGACACGTCCACTTACCTAATGTTATTTCTTGTTGGTGTTTAAATTATGTTTACAATGATTGAAGTCTACGTCGTGCGACGACGACGCATACCTTAACAAACGGCACGAACACTACAGACGGCCAGTGCTCGACACCTGCCAACAATAAATAATGGCGATCACCTGAAGCCGTCAAGCAGTAGAGATCGTTGCGCGATCACTATGACTAGAACGTTTACGGAGCAATGTTGTTCTACACAAAACAAAATGCATACATAGATCATGTTCTAAGATAAAAACTGACTAATTATAGTGATTTGGTTTTCGTTCAAAGGTTGATATACATTTCAGCATATCATCGTGCCCCTGTGACTCTTAAGAATATGTCCTAACTGCTGAATTTGTTTTATTTGCCATGAATATTATGACCTAAACACTAATTCAAGGGAGTTTTGTTATTTCTGTTGTAAAAACCTGGTTATGTAATAATAACAAAAAAAATATATATTACATGTATGTATGTGTATATATATATATATATATATATATATATATATACATACACTGTCATGTGCACGCTCGCTCGCGTGCACACACACAAGGTTCTAAATTCGCTAAATGAACTACTTGTCCAGTTCACATTGTTTGTACAATACTGGTAATTCACTTGTCCCAGTTACAAATAAATTTCAAAACCCACTTCTCATCAAGTGGTTTTATTTTTGCAAATCTCTACTGTAATATTACTTGCTGTATGTACCCAATGTGAATTAATATTAATAGGAAATGTATCATGCAAAACAGTTATTTTAATATAAAATCCAAAATACATGTACCTTTATTTATCCCTCATGGGAAATTATCTTGTGATGTTCGACACATTGAGAGATAAAATGATTAATAAATAAAGTACAGTAAGAATACAGTAAAAACAAGTTCTAAGAATTATATATGATTAAAATAGGAATATAATTTATATATATATATATCACAGTAATAATAATAAATAAACAATAAAAGCAGTTCGTCATGAAAAGCAGTTCATTATCTCATCCAAGGGACTCTAACGTGATCAGTAACAGCAGCATTGGGAGAGGAGGGTGGGAGGGAAGGCAGATCATTCATTTAGAAGATGGATAGATGAAGGAGTGTCTAGAGCAACTGAGTTTCAACTGAGGCAACTGAAAAACGATGGCAATAAGGTGGTAGCATATTGAAACAGTGATTTAGGGGGTGGTGATTTAGGGGGTGGTCGGGATCCAGCCTTCCCTTCCTCTTTGCCCTCCACTTGTAGATGTAATCTACACTTTTAAGTTATATGATTGTATTTTAATGCATGCTGAAGATAACTCAATATTATTTTGGCATGGAACAATGTGGTGGCTCAAAATTGCAATTCTGAAAATAACAAATATAAGTAGCAACATTTTATTGTAGGCTTCTGCTTGTACACTGTATGATGAACATAATATTATATACAATGCCAATGTTTTCAAACTTCTCAATAAAAACGTAAATTATCTTATGTTTGGAAGTCTGTGTACATACAATGTCAGCTGTGTGAATATAGCAGTCATAATGGGTTAATAATTGTTTTTGTTTAATCCGGTCACACTTTTCTGATTTAGTTTGATCAGTGACTTCTGAAATAAGAAATCGGATCATTGTCTGCTGGGTGGTCTTGTGAATGACTGCTGCTTACAGTCCACCATTCAACTGGATGTACAGCTGTAGGTGTTGTTTACGCAATCATGTACCAATATGGACTTTAACATCTTTTTTCCTCCCATGTATCAGTTTCCGATTCCTTTGAATGATGGGTGTCTTAGAAAACAGCCAACTAAGTAGTTTCTTTCATTAATTCATACAAAGATCATGCTAATATTGAAATGGGTTTGTGTTTTGATGGACTGGCTCGACAAGTGCATAGAAATATTATTATAATCTAGAATTGTTTCTTTCTTTTCATTATTTAAACTAATTTCAATTGCAACTTGTGCCAAGTAAAACAAACAACACAACCACTGTTAATCAAACATTATATTTTTTTAAATGTCAAACAGCAGATGTAAAAAATACACATATGACAGTGCACCAAGTTTCTTAATTAATCTAATTAATTTAGACTACCTTCATGTTTCAAAGACACTGTCGTTGCAGGTAGCATGACCAATGTTACCAGGTTAGGCAGAACACAAAGTTACCAAATGACCAAGAGTACCCGGGTAAGTCACAATATTCAACTGTCTACACAGTTTCACAAATATAAACCCACAAAACTGTATAGGATTAGTATTAAACATAATTGAACATGACAATATTGATACAACAGTTTACTTACCTGGGACCAGTTTCATGAACTGGCGTAACTTTCCATACAACTAGGCATTGCACTCATGGTGACTAGTCGATGTAGCTTACAACCGGTTTCATGAGACCAATTTAGCATTTGCATAAATTGTCATAGAATTGATCTAATTTTATAATTAGGTCATGTTGGGGAATCTTTGTATTTATCCTGTCTCTGAACACCCTTTTCTCTGCTGCCGCCTTAGTGTAACAAATGCCAAGTTATGGTGAATATAAAAGATATCCAGTGTAAACAATAAAAATAATTACTTTGAGAGTGGGCGTGCTGGGAGCATCAATGAACTTGTGGAGCATCCCGTAAATATTGCAAGTAACGTAGACTTTTGCCTACTAATTTCAAAGCGCAGCTACGAGCAACTAGAGGAGACTTGTGAAATGCAACTAGTGTAAATTTACATTTTAGGCTTTCGACAAGTTATCAACTGCTTTGACGTCATAAATACGCTTCATAAAATTGGTCCCTTTTATTAAACCATATTTAGTTTATCAAACCTATGTTTGAAAACCACATCAAATTATGTCCAACGAAATGAATTTATTCAAAACAATACATAAGTCGCTGCTACTGCAGTTCTAAATGCACAACATTCAACAATTTATCATCAGACAATCATGTTTGATAATTTTTCAAGGGATTATCATCTTGTGCCTTTGTGAAGTTAAACCTGAAGCTGTTATCTGAAGGCAACGTCTTGACAGCGTAACAATGACCATGGGCTTCAGCATCTCTGCCATCTTGTGTTAATGGATCTGAACTGACAGAGCAACATTCACCTGCACTGGCACTGGCACCACTGTCACCAGCATTAATGCCACTGCCATTGGCACTACAGTCTGTCAACACTTCTGTCACTGCATTGCTGACACTGAAGTTGAACTTAAAGCACGCTGCTTTGTTATTGACGAACTGTTGGGCCTTCTCCATCTGAGCTGTTGATTCTGAAGGAACTTCTTCAGGGGTCAGTCTGGAGGTCACAGGTCGCCCATAGGTCACAGAAGCTCTCTCAGAGGTCATAGGCTGTGAGACTGCGTCCGCTGGTATGTGACTCACACACTTACGTAGAAATGAAGACTTTTCCTGTTTCTTTTTGGCAGCAGGTCGCAGAACTATATTCCTTGCAGCTAAACAGAAGACATTGAAGTGGTTGTGTCACAGAAATGAACCAAATGACAATAACCCAGTGACAACTACCCTTCAGGTACCTGTGGTCCAGCTTCAGGCTAATTACCCATACCAATGCAAAATTAAATGTTTCACGACCACACGTGTTATTTTCACGCACATGATGGATTCACATGAACATGACAAATGCGGTAGCTACATGTCACTGCTGCACCCCTGTAGAACACTTAACCAAGTGTTAAAACTTGTGCATGTCTCCAGTTTCAAATCTTGTCTGAACACACATTTTGGTTGTATGTCATATTAGTGATATTCTAGAAGAATGCTGACCCAAACTAAAACCAATATTAATTAGTTATCATATTCATGATAATAAATATTCATGATTCATCACTATTTTATATTAAATGTTTTACTAAATTACTTAAAGTTCGATTTCCGAAACGTGAAACAGTGTTACATATAGTATGTCAATGAATTAATCATCAATATGTATTTGAGATGCAAAGTAGAGCTCACATGAAGCAAACATCTTTTCTTCTTCCTGCATCTTTTTCCGGTAGTCACCAAAAGTGGTTCTCATTGCATGTCGCTTCTTTACGAGAGCTGCTTTTGGGTTCTTTAGCACCTTCAGCACCTTCACTGCTTCAGCACCTGTCAATGGAAGTAACTCAGTGGACGAAAGTGAGTGGAAGTGAATGCAAGTGAATGCTAGTAAAAGTAGGTGGAAGTAAGTAGAAGTATGTGAAAGTGAATGGAAGTGAAGGTGAATGGAAGTGAAAGTGAATGGAAGTGAAAGTGAGTGTAAATCAAAGCGAGTGAAGTGAGTGGTAGTACGTGAAAGTGAGTGGTAGTACGTGAAAGTGAGTGGTAGTACGTGGAAGTGAGTGGTAGTATGTGAAAGTGAGTGGTAGTACGTGGAAGTGAGTGGTAGTACGTGGAAGTGAGTGGTAGTACGTGGAAGTGAGTGGTAGTACGTGAAAGTGAGTGGTAGTACGTGAAAGTGAGTGGTAGTACGTGAAAGTGAGTGGTAGTACGTGAAAGTGAGTGGTAGTACGTGAAAGTGAGTGGTAGTACGTGAAAGTGAGTGGTAGTACGTGAAAGTGAGTGGTAGTACGTGGAAGTGATGGTAGTACGTGGAAGTGAGTGGTAGTAGTGGAAGTGAGTGGTAGATACGTGAAAGTGAGTGGTAGTACGTGAAAGTGAGTGGTAGTACGTAAAAGGGAGTGGTAGTACGTGAAAGTGAGTGGTAGTACGTGAAAGTGAGTGGTAGTACGTGGAAGTGAGTGGTAGTACGTGGAAGTGAGTGGTAGTACGTGAAAGTGAGTGGTAGTATGTGGAAGTGAGTGGTAGTATGTGGAAGTGAGTGGTAGTATGTGAAAGTGAGTGGTAGTATGTGAAAGTGAGTGGTAGTATGTGGAAGTGAGTGGTAGTACGTGGAAGTGAGTGGTAGTACGTGGAAGTGAGTGGTAGTACGTGAAAGTGAGTGGTAGTACGTGGAAGTGAGTGGTAGTATGTGAAAGTGAGTGGTAGTATGTGAAAGTGAGTGGTAGTACGTGGAAGTGAGTGGTAGTACGTGAAAGTGAGTGGTAGTACGTGGAAGTGAGTGGTAGTATGTGAAAGTGAGTGGTAGTACGTGGAAGTGAGTCATAGTACGTGAAAGTGAGTGGTAGTATGTGGAAGTGAGTGGTAGTATGTGGAAGTGAGTGGTAGTATGTGGAAGTGAGTGGTAGTATGTGGATGTGAGTGGTAGTATGTGAAAGTGAGTGGTAGTATGTGAAAGTGAGTGGTAGTATGTGAAAGTGAGTGGTAGTATGTGAAAGTGAGTGGTAGTATGTGAAAGTGAGTGGTAGTATGTGGAAGTGAGTGGTAGTACGTGGAAGTGAGTGGTAGTACGTGGAAGTGAGTGGTAGTACGTGGAAGTGAGTGGAAAGTACGTGAAAGTGTCGTGGTAGTACGTGAAAGTGAGTGGTAGTACGTGGAAGTGAGTGTAGTACGTGGAAGTGAGTGGTAGTACGTGGAAGTGAGTGGTAGTACGTGAAAGTGAGTGGTAGTACGTGGAAGTGAGTGGTAGTACGTGGAAGTGAGTGGTAGTACGTGGAAGTGAGTGGTAGTACGTGGAAGTGAGTGGTAGTACGTGGAAGTGAGTGGTAGTACGTGAAAGTGAGTGGTAGTACGTGAAAGTGAGTGGTAGTACGTGAAAGTGAGTGGTAGTACGTGGAAGTGAGTGGTAGTATGTGGAAGTGAGTGGTAGTATGTGGAAGTGAGTGGTAGTATGTGGAAGTGAGTGGTAGTATGTGGAAGTGAGTGGTAGTATGTGAAGTGAGTGGTAGTATGTGGAAGTGAGTGGTAGTATGTGAAAGTGAGTGGTAGTATGTGGAAGTGAGTGGTAGTATGTGAGAAGTGAGTGGTAGTATGTGAAAGTGAGTGGTAGTATGTGAAAGTGAGTGGTAGTATGTGAAAGTGAGTGGTAGTATGTGAAAGTGAGTGGTAGTATGTGAAAGTGAGTGGTAGTATGTGAAAGTGAGTGGTAGTATGTGGAAGTGAGTGGTAGTATGTGGAAGTGAGTGGTAGTATGTGGAAGTGAGTGGTAGTATGTGGAAGTGAGTGGTAGTATGTGAAAGTGAGTGGTAGTATGCGAAAGTGAGTGGTAGTATGCGAAAGTGAGTGGTAGTATGCGAAAGTGAGTGGTAGTATGCGAAAGTGAGTGGTAGTATGCGAAAGTGAGTGGTAGTATGCGGAAGTGAGTGGTAGTACGCGGAAGTGAGTGGTAGTATGCGGAAGTGAGTGGTAGTATGTGGAAGTGAGTGGTAGTACGCGAAAGTGAGTGGTAGTATGCGGAAGTGAGTGGTAGTATGCGGAAGTGAGTGGTAGTATGCGAAAGTGAGTGGTAGTATGTGGAAGTGAGTGGTAGTATGCGGAAGTGAGTGGTAGTATGTGGAAGTGAGTGGTAGTATGTGAAAGTGAGTGGTAGTATGTGAAAGTGAGTGGTAGTATGTGAAAGTGAGTGGTAGTATGTGGAAGTGAGTGGTAGTATGTGGAAGTGAGTGGTAGTATGTGAAAGTGAGTGGTAGTATGTGAAAGTGAGTGGTAGTATGTGAAAGTGAGTGGTAGTATGTGAAAGTGAGTGGTAGTATGTGAAAGTGAGTGGTAGTATGTGAAAGTGAGTGGTAGTATGTGGAAGTGAGTGGTAGTATGTGGAAGTGAGTGGTAGTATGTGAAAGTGAGTGGTAGTATGTGGAAGTGAGTGGTAGTATGCGAAAGTGAGTGGTAGTATGCGAAAGTGAGTGGTAGTATGCGGAAGTGAGTGGTAGTACGCGGAAGTGAGTGGTAGTACGTGGAAGTGAGTGGTAGTATGTGGAAGTGAGTGGTAGTACGTGGAAGTGAGTGGTAGTATGTGGAAGTGAGTGGTAGTATGCGAAAGTGAGTGGTAGTATGCGAAAGTGAGTGGTAGTATGCGGAAGTGAGTGGTAGTATGCGAAAGTGAGTGGTAGTATGCGAAAGTGAGTGGTAGTATGTGAAAGTGAGTGGTAGTATGTGAAAGTGAGTGGTAGTATGTGGAAGTGAGTGGTAGTATGTGGAAGTGAGTGGTAGTATGTGGAAGTGAGTGGTAGTATGTGAAAGTGAGTGGTAGTATGTGAAAGTGAGTGGTAGTATGTGAAAGTGAGTGGTAGTATGTGAAAGTGAGTGGTAGTATGTGAAAGTGAGTGGTAGTATGTGAAAGTGAGTGGTAGTATGTGGAAGTGAGTGGTAGTATGCGAAAGCGAGTGTATAGAAGTGAGTAGATGTTGATAGTCAGTCAATGGAAATAGGTCAGTGGAAGTAAATCAGTGCAAAACGTCTACTTGCATGTTAACAAAGTTCTCACATGCTTTTTGCACCCCCTCTCCCTGTAATGTCATCATTACCCTCTAATTTCCTACTTCCCTCCCAGTCTCACTCCCCTGTTACTTTCCTTCCAAATGCAAGCACACATGCATGCATGCACGTACGCACACATACACGCACGCACGCATGCACGCACGCACGCACACATACACACATGCATGCACGCATGCACACAGGCACGCACGCACGTATGCAGGCACACCTATTTTGGCTTGTGTGCAATGTAAGATTAGTTCAGTGTGCCAACTTACACGTTTTGATCCAGGCTACGTTTAGAATCGATACATTTATTTGTTATTTCAGCTGGTACCCATAATTATATTTAATAATACACACACAATTGTTTACAAATGCACAATTATAACATACTAAAAGCAATGCATTTCTTACCTTGTCTAGCAGACACATCTGTGTGCAGTGCGAGCTCTAGTTGTTGAATGCACCAAGCAAGTTCTACTTCAAAGTACACCTGCAGCTGCTCCGGCTGACAACAGCAGTAGAGCACTATCAGTACTGGTATACTACCAACTGGTTAACAACAATGGCTCCGGCTGACAACAGCAGTAGAGCACTATCAGTACTGGTATACTACCAACTGGTTAACAACAATGGCTCCGGCTGACAACAGCATTAGAGCACTATCAGTACTGGTATACTACCAACTGGTTAACAACAATGGCTCCGGCTGACAACAGCAGTAGAGCACTATCAGTACTGGTATACTACCAACTGGCTAACAACAATGGCTCCGGCTGACACCAGCAGTAGAGCACTATCAGTACTGGTATACTACCAACTGGCTAACAACAATGGCTCCGGCTGACAACAGCAGTAGAGCACTATCAGTACTGGTATACTACCAACTGGCTACCAACAATGGCTCTGGCTGACAACAGCAGTAGAGCACTATCAGTACTGGTATACTACCAACTGGCTAACAACAATGGCTCCGGCTGACAACAGCAGTAGAGCACTATCAGTACTGGTATACAACCAATTGGCTAACAACAATGGCTCCGGCTGACAACAGCAGTAGAGCACTATCAGTACTGGTATACTACCAACTGGCTAACAACAATGGCTCCGGCTGACAACAGCAAAAGAGCACAATCAGTATTGGTATACAACTGTACTACCAATTGGCTAAAAACACTAACATAATCAGTATTTACAGCACAAACCTTTGTTTTTTTATATGTCAAAATGTTGTTTTTCTTTATTTTTAAATTACATCTATGATATATGCAAAGTAAATAATTTTTGTGTTATAACATGTCGTGGTTTACAAACAAGACCATTTGAAATGATTTGCAATTGTGTTAAATATTTCACAGTAATATAAACATATGAGTTGTTGAGAATCGCAACCAAAATGTACAACATGGATAAAGTACTGGATGACCTCACCTGGACTTCATCATTATCCAATGAGCCAACGTCAGCTGCAGACGCCTGCAGACAGAAGGTGTTGTATTAGTGCTGACGTGAAGGCATCAGAGCAGTGTGGGATTGCAGCAGCGAAGGGAAACCAAATACTTGGATTCGTTAGGAGAAATATATGTACAAGGAAAAAGAACTAATAATACCGCTGTACAAAACAATAATTAGGCCTCATTTAGAATGCATGGAGGACATTTCGCAAGAAGGATATTGATATGCTAGAAAAAGTACAAAGTAGAGCAACCAAAATTATAACAATATTAATTATGAAATGTGTCTAAAAGAATGTGGTTTAACAACACTAGAAACCAGAAGATTGAGAGGAGATCAGATAGAAGTGTTTAAAATATTAAACGGGTATGAAAATATTAACAGAAATATTTTTTCTCATCTAAGGAAGAGAGAAGGACTAGAGGACATGGAGTTACACCAGCAAAGAAGCAGTGTAGACTAAATATGAGAAAATCTCATTTTCACAAAGAACAGTAAATGAATGGAACAGATTATCAGCTGATTGTGTAGGTGCTAGTATTGTTAATGTTTACAAATAAAATTGACATATACCTAAGAAGAGTGGGGTACATTTAGATAGATTGGTTGTTTTATTAACTTTTGATGATTTTTGCAGCAACATCTTGGTCAGGATGCTATCAACAACAGCAGATTCAAGTTTTAGAATCACGTAAATGAACTCTAGGTACACACCCTAATCCCTGTTCATGAAATGTGATGAAACATCAAAACTGATGTGGATGTTTGCCACATTTGATGTGATTAGTGGTTCTATCAGTTGTGCCTTGACCCTCCCTCACCATCTCTAATCTCTCATAAATGTTAGTACTTGTTAACTTAAGCGTTTGTTATAACCCAGGCCTGTCAATACACTCACCAGAGATCTCACATTAGATATGCCAAGTTATAGGCCATTTTAATACTTTCTACACTGTCTGCTCTTACTTTTAGTGAGTGTAGGTCTGTCTGTCCACAGGTCTACGTCCTCAGTCGTCCTGCCTTGTCTGACGGGCATTGCAGTGTTTAAAAATGCTGCTGCCTAATTAAAATGTTCATATGAAAGTCCCCATATAACTATACAGCTGTATATATATATATATATATATATATATAAATGGTATATATATAAGTATATACATGTATATGTATATATATATAGTATATATATACATATATATACATACATATATATATATAGCCATCACAAACATATATATATATATATATATATATATATATATATATATATATAGAGCCATCACAAACATGATCCAACAAAGTGCATCAAGAGTAGCTAAGGAAATTAACAAGCAACAGAAATCGACGATATCATATCCAACACGAGCCCTGATGACAAAGTCACGAGAAATGGTGACAATATACAACGAACAGAGTAGGCAGAAATATGCAGGACCAACAAAAAGAATGCAAGAGAGGACTTCAGGAAATACAACCATGAGATCATACGAGAAACGATCATGGCATCAAAAGAGCCTGAAGAAAGTCTGAAGAATGCAGATGCCAGGGCAAGACAGACTGATCACACTCCTGGACAAGCAGGGTAGAGAAATCTATGATCAAGATAAGATCATATAACGAATATATATATATATATATATATGATATATATGATATATATATATATATCATCATCATTGTGCTTCCATAGTGTCCCGTGGTTGGGCGAAGGTGTCCGCATGCTGCTTCCACATCTCCCTATCTTGCGCTATCCTCTGCCAGATCTCTCCAACGTCTTGCCAGTCTTCCTCTAGGTCTTTTCCTTCGTAGGGTTTCCAGGTGGTGATATGCAGTGTCCATCGGTTACCTCATATCCTGCTGATGTGCTCTGCCCAGGTCCACTTCTGTCTTCTGACTTGTTCAATCACGTCTGTGACCTTGGTCTTTTCTCATACCCAGATGTTTGTTTTTCTGTCCCGGTATGTGTTGTTTAACATACTCCTTTCCATCTTTTTTGGTGTATGTCTGCATATATTCATTGTGCAGGTGTTGGGCGAAGGGCTCAGCTGTTTCCAGATCTGCCTGGCCCTGTGTCATAGCTTTATGTAGAGACCCGTCCACTCGTCATTTGGACGGGTAAAAACGATTATGGACGGGTATAAATATGGGTGGACGGGTAAAAAAATGAAGGAAAAAAAGGTCTTCCCAAACTGTAAATATTGTTAGTTATGCCTTGAATGTGAGTGAAAATGGTGTCACATGTGTGTTTGTAGTCCATTTCAGGTCATCAGACACATTTAATACTTTGTAAACTGGCTTAACATGCAGTGGTTAATTTGCTATGAATACCACATAGCAAATCACCGGCTGATTCCAGCAGAAACGAAGGGGTATCAAGCTAGAAATTGGTATGTGTGAGAAAGAAGTATGACAAACTGAGAATTTCACAAATGTTATATAGCACATGTATGAACATTAAGTATATAATTCTGTATCATACAGACATAATAGGAAAATAGGGACCTGTGATGAATTCTGCCCGACTTGATTTTGCCATTATTACTGGCATTAACTAGCTATTATGAAGGCTAAATTGAGGAGAGTTTGGAAATAAAATAGTGCAGCCTGCCAGGAGATAAAGTAGGAAAACATTTCTTGAGCAGCTCTGAACATAGACCTAATGGGTATGTACCCCAGTCCCCAGTCCAGTTCATCGAGAGCATGCCAACATGAGGGTTACTGATTCAGCAATATGACGAGTACTGGAAGGGCGCCACCTAGCAGAAGACTAACAGAAGATAGTGCAACACAGGGCAGGGCTTTATGCAGGATAAAATTATTGCCAGTCACACATGTTTTGGTGGACATATGGATGTTAACTGTTAAGTACCACACGTGCTAAACAATTATGTACACGTTAGAGTTTAGATAAATCTTTTTGTACAATGTTATTTAGAAGTGAATGATAGACACATGATTTGCATACTTGTGAAATGTACTTAGGTCACGCATAAACATGTAACCATGACGGATGAGCAGGATACCTTTTAGGCTGTTTCTATGTGACTGATAATTACTATTTGTAATCGATAATAATTGTCATGATAGGTTTGACAATCGCAGATTAAACATATACGGAGAAATATGTGGAGACAAAACATAAATTCAGTTATACTTTCAATAATGTACAGATAATCAACAAAATGAATTTTTTTTATTCATCATACATTTAATGTTGTAATGTCTATTATTGTATTATATATTATATATATATATAGTTTGTCAATAATAAAATGTAATGTTTTAACATGTTTTGACAATAGTAAAATCACTGGGGCATTCCGACCAAAAGTGGTGTATTGCGACTTCGCGGTTGGAGCATTGCGACTTCGTGATTGGGGCATTGTGACTTTGCGATTGGTGCATTGCGACTAGGTTTGGGGCATTCCGGTCGTAGGGCATTCAGGCAAAGGGGCATTCCGACTATAACTCCACCAGACATCCTGCGACAACTCCATCATCGACTTTCTTACCTGGCCTACACTCCCACAACGCCGTAAAAAAGTTCGACTTGAAATGTTTTACAAATTTCACCACTACCTTGTCACCATTGATTCTGAATACCTACCACCGCCAACCGAAAACAGATCAAGCCACAGAAAGAACAACACAGCTACAACGTCCCCTACTGCAGACACAGTACAGACAGATGTCATTCTTCCCCGCCGAATGGAACAGCCTGCCCCAGGAAATAGTGGCAGCCAAGTCCCTGGACTGTTTCAAGTCCAGGCTTGCTGCCCACCTGTAACCATGACAGACCACACGTCCCCTTCCCGCTCCCCTTTATTTCTTATGTCTACTCCCTCTCCCCCCGCCTCTACTATGACACACACCCTTTTACTATATTTCACAAGTGTCTACTGCAACCGCTACAAATCAGCATAATCATCACAACATTGATGTTGGCTGATTAATAGAAGAACAATACACTTTTACAGACAGGCCCGTTTCTACGTTTGCAAGGGCCAAGGCACGTACGATAGAAATTATGAACGATAATAGGGTAACTGTTTTAATCTGCATATAACATATGCCATTCGAAATGACAGTTTTACGGTTTCGTGTAATGGCTACAGCACCACAATGTTCAGTTGACTTTCCTACGCTTACTTGTCTATGTTTTCTGTTTTTAGCTCTTTTCTTGGAAGAATTTGCATGGGATCTTTCAGCCATTTTAATCCGCAAATTTTAATCTTGCAAATATATCACCTTTTATTATTTATTTTATGTATATGCAAAGTATGCATACACAGTTCTAAAATTTCAGTACCGTTAGCATAATATCGTCATCTGAAAGTAATATTCTTAAAACATTATGCAAACCAATAGATCACGTGAAACCTACTCGAAGCGAGATCTCGCGATATCAAAACATCCAACATGGGGGACGGGCTCGCAAGAATTTTATCAAAACCGGAGTTTAAACCGGAAAATTGTATGTATCTCGCAAAAGACCGGACTAAATATGTTTATGAATTCAATAAGTAATAAGTGTGTTGTAAAAATTAACTCAATTTGGTAAAATGTTCGAATCGCGACACTGTTACTGAGACGGGCCGTCTGGAGTGAGGCTCAGCGTCCCGGACCCTGGTGGTACGGCTCTATCGAGCATCGTCTTTCTAATAGTATCTATACAGTAGAACCCGCACAAGTTGTGCGGGTTCTACTGTATAGATACTATTAGAAAGACGATGCTCGATAGAGCCGATGGGTTGTGACAACCCATTGTCTCTCGAGACAGAAGGAGGCCTACACTGTCAACAATAGAACTAGAACCCCTTATTTAATTAAGGCAGCCCCTAAATCGGAGTGGAGCGGTCTTAGAAGAGTGGTGGTCTCTCGTGAGGGGTTTGGTTACTTTTTGTTTTGGATTAATTCCTACGGCTACGTTTATGCATATCATAATAATTAGGCTCAGGCTATTTGCCGAGCTGCTCGATAAATAAGAAGTAGTGGAATCCTTATTTCTCGAGCAGCTCGAGAAATAGCGGCAACTCGGGTCGTTATTTGTCGAGCAGCTCTAGAAATAACGCCGTCTCGTTATAGTAATATGCATGTATGCAGACAGCATGCGTGGGTTCTTAGAAATATTTTCGTGCCATATACGTGCACATACTAATTGTTTGTAGTAAATGCGATGCTGTTGGGTTGTTTGCTGCTTTTATTGATCCGTTTTGATGAGTAACAACAAGTTATACCACATACATGCCACAAAAATATTGCTATGGGAATATGTATGCACGATCAAATCTGCTCGACAAATAACTAGCCGAGTCGAACGTTATTTATCGAGCAGCTCGACGAATTAGAAAACTCGCTAAATAGCCAGTCCATAATAATTAATGTCTATACTAGCATGTATGCTTTTGAAGAAAAAACGAAGTAGTAAAATATACAAAATAAAAAGTAGGAATTAAAAAATGACACAACACATTAACAAAAATAACTTTTCTGTTTATTTTATGCGTGACATGTTTCAGTATAAGTTTAATTTTGAATAGATTTTACAATATAATATTATCTGATAAAAAGGTATCCTTATTTAATTCGGTATGAGGGGCTACAAAAATGCTGCCACCTCATGGCATATTTGCGCCAAACATAATTTTCTTCATCTTTCCAACGGCGCAAAATGATCTTTTACTTTCTGACCTAACCATAAAAATTACTTCTTATAGCCGACAAACTTCCCCTCTCATAACTTATATTTCACATACACACGTTAGGTTATAAAATAAAATCATTTAAATTCCTGTTTTGTTTCAGTGTAAGTGATTTAATTTGTTAACCTATTTGTGTTTATAATTATATATATATATATATATATATAATAATTTGTTTTACAAATATTGCATCTTACTTAGGCACATTTTGAGACACAATTTGTGCCAGCCGCAAGTGCAGCGGTATGCGTTACTGGCTTACTGCACCATGCACTTTGAATGAATGATAAACAATTTATTTATGCTGTTTTTTTCAGCCTCAAACAAAAAATTAAAGAACTAAAGCAATGAAATATCAAATGTATGCTAAGATATAGTTATAATGGCAAGACTGATGTGGGTCCGCATTCATCACAACTGCCCCATTTCTGATTCCTCAACACATACGAGTCTATACAGGTCAGACACTGTGTTCCCATTGCATTCTGGATGAAAGAATGTCAGAAATTTGAAACCATTATTACAACTAATCAATAATGATGATATTAATTAATTTAATTACTATAATAAAATATGGTACTTTATATTTGCTTTAACTTTCGTCTTTGTCTTTCCCATCTATTTGCCATTTACATAAGTTTGACTGTTTAGGTGTAGTTGTCAGCAAGTTTTGTCCTTGAGTGGGGAGGAAGAAATACAGTGTGTTGTTTTCTTGTGTCATTCAGTTGTCAATAGATTGTCCCTGGGTGGGGAGGAGGACTTGGAGGACATGAGACACAAAGTGCAACGCCTCTCAGAAGAAACCGCTGTTGCTCTCAAGAAAAATGTCTACAAGAACTACTCACAGTTCATTGAGACAGCAAGAGAAATATCAAGTATCCTTGTCTGTTTAGCAATGTAATAGTTAATCAGTGATTGGTCAGACATACTGTAGTCACAAGCTGTGCCCAATGTTCAGACTAACTAATTTATAAACTAACATTCATTTACCCCTTCTCCTGTTGTAATGATACATGATTGATACTTGATCAAGACAAACTGTGGTGACAAACTTGGATTAATGACTACGATGTTTACACGTGGCTTTGTCATAATTCCATTTTACTGCATGCATGCAGTGTCTTGCGCATGCATGCAGTGCCCTCTCGTGGCTGAGGATGTGGTGGATGAGGTTGTGCCGTCTGTCACTGTTTATCTTTAGTTCATCACCAGACACTAGTATGGATGTCGAAAGAGTTGCACGCAGCAAAAGGAAGCGTAATCGTAACTTCACCGATAGTGAAATCATGTGCCTTATTGAAGGCATTGCCAGTGAAAAAGAAATTGTAATGTGCAAGTTACAAAATGCATCAATGATCAAGATGAAAAAGGAAGTCTGGCAAAAAATCACTGCGAAAATAAACATGTTTGGTGTGGCTGTCCGCACTGATGGAGATCTCAGAAAGAAATGGAAGGACTTAAAACTAGCTGTCGTAAATAATGTGCGAGAACAGCAGAAAATGGGAGTAGAACCACCAATGAATCTACCTCCATATGCTCACACCATCTTGAAGATTATAGGCTGGGAAAATGACATCCCCACAGGCACTGGTGGTGAGTCACTCTTTAACCCATGTCAGTTCCAGTGTTAGACTCTACTTATGTTTTATGCTTTCAAGTTTCAACATTTCATATATAAAATTAATGTTCAACATTATTGTCTGCTATAAAACAATCATCGATAGTTTGCAGTCAAATTAATTTTGCTAACTGTTTATCATTCAGTAATACAGCATCTTATCTTTATATAATAAAATATTATATAAAATGTATATTTTTTAGTTTTATTTAATTTATGCAGTTCTATGTAAGGTGCTTGAGAGATTTTACCTTAAGTGGATACAGACATTAATGTATATAATAATTATTATTATTTTTGTTAAGCTAAGAATAAATAAACTAGACTACCAAGGGTAGTATGTTATGATAAGAGTTCGTTTACCATTTTGTTTTCATTATATCAATGTAATCTGATCCATAAGTGGAATACATCACAGATGTTTCACTACTATATACCCCAGTACTTCAAAAAACATTATTCAAAGAAGTGTATAATATATTCACATTTTAAAATAATTAGTGATGAACCAACCTTTAAAAAGTTATGAAAATAATTGATACATTATAATATACACTGACTTTGTGAACTTTGAATGTAAAATATTATGTTTCATTGGAAGGAGGAGACAGCTTTGTCTTGGAGACGGGTGACGGCCAGTCAGTGGTGGTGCATGTGGATGACGCCTGGGGTAAGTGGTTTTATCAACAACTCATTGCAGCAGCAAATTAGCAGTGTCACAAGGTTGTGTTTCTTGTGGAAATGTTTTAACGTAGTCTTACTGCAGTAAAGAGACTCATAGACTGGTCATAAAGTATGTCGGTGCAGGGATACAAGTTGCAGTCACCTTAAAGTATGTCAGTGAGAGGGATTCAAGTTACTGTCGCCATCAAGCAGGTCAGTAAGTGGGACAGTTATCACAAAGTAGGTCCGGTGGCAAGACTCAAGTTATAGTCGCATTAAAGTCGCTCATTTAGGAGGTCTCCGGCTACAGAAAGATGTAGAATTTATTAACATTTCATACTCAAACAATTGTATGATTGTATCTTTTTACCACACAGAGTAACTTCAAAAAACAGCATCATACATTTGTTTTTGTCTCAGATGTGTAATCAGTGTGTTTAAGTTAAAATGAAAAACATCCAAACACATCAACATGCACATACATGCACACGCACACATACATACATGCACACGCACACATACATACACTAGCATGATTCTTGTTAGATATAAAACCTTATAACAATAGACTGAATAGAATATGTACTTGTATGTGTCCAAGGAGGTATCTTATCAAACACATTTTGGTATTTGTATGTCTAGGTCCGTCCTCACAGCCAGGGCCTTCATCACAGCCAGGGCCTTCACTGCAGCCAGGGCCTTCATCACAGCCAGGTCCTTCATCACAGCCAGGGCCTTCATCACAGCCAGGGCCTTCATCACAGCCAGGGCCTTCATCACAGCCAGGGCCTTCACTGCAGCCAGGGCCTTCACTGCAGCCAGGGCCTTCATCACAGCCAGGGCCTTCATCACAGACAGGGCCTTCGTCACATACAGGGCCAAGTTGGTTTGAGTCAGTGGAGCTGTCACCAGTGGCTGCACAACCAGCATCATCCATGTTGACAGATACACACTCTGCATCAGCTTCACTGGAGACGAGTCCTGAGGCAACAGAACTGGACATGAAACCAACATTGGCAGCACTGAAGATGAATCCTGCATCAACAGCATTAACGATGAGCCCTGCACCAACAACATTGGAGATGACACCTGCATCGGCAACATTTGGTACGATACCTGCGTCAACAGCATTGCCATTGAAGATAATATCTGCATCAACAGCATCGGAGATGAAACCTGCATCAACAGCATTGGAGACAAATCCTGCTTCAACATCTTTGGAGATGATTCCTGCATCAACAGCATTAAAGATGAGTCCTACATCAACAGCATTAGATATGAGACCTGCATTGACAGTACAAGATATGGAGCCTGCATCAGCAGCATTAGATATGAGCCCTGTGTCATCAGTAAAAGAGATGACACCTGTGTCAGCAGAATTGGAGATGACGTGTGCATCAACATCATTGGAGATGACGTGTACATCAACAGCATTAGAGACTAGACCGTCCTCTATAACTGTTGAAGACATTGATAGTGACTGTATCCCAGTCTGTGGTCAGGCTCTGTCTGGCCAGCCAGAGAGGTCAGTTAGTGGTCAGGTACAGACAGTCCATCCTGATAGCCAGTGGCAGCGACGCAAGAGACGCGGGCCATCTAAAGCAGAGGAGTGCGCCCTCTATCAGAAGTGGCTGGCATCAGACATTGCCAAAAATGAAAAAATAATAAAACTGCTGGATTTGAAAGAGGAGAAGACAAAGTTAGAAATTATTAAATTGCGACGTGAACTGCAACTTGAGTAGGTTTTATAGAAATAACCTTACAGAGAGCAGCTATGCATGGTGTGACTGACATGTCTGTGATATCACCTAGATCTAGGCCAGTTAATGTATTGTAGTGGTGTGTGTCAGTAACGCTGTTGGTGAAACATGATATGATAACAGTTCTATTGTATTTATTCTTTAGTTATTTTTAGTAGGTAAAATTAAAGTGTCTGCAGCCACCAAGTGAAGGTGTACAATATGTGTTTAATTTTGTCAACTGTGTAGAGACGGTAGGCCAATTACTCAACAATGTAGAGACTGTATGACAATTATTCAACATTGTAGAAACTATGCAAATTGTTCAACCATATAGAGACTGTGTGCAAGTTGTTCAACCATGTAGAGACTGTGTGCAAGTTGTTCAACCATGTAGAGACTGTGTGCAAGTTGTTCAACCATGTAGAGACTGTGTGCAAGTTGTTCAACCATGTAGAGACTGTGTGCAAGTTGTGAAGCTGTGAAAAGACTGAGTGGGAGTATTCAAACATTTTAGAGACTATAAATTGATCAACTGTATAGAGACAGCTAGTCACTCAACGGTGTAGAGACTGTATGCAAGTTGTTCAACAGTGAATAGACTGTTGACATTCAACTATGTAGAGGCTGTAGAAGTTGTTCAATTGTGTTGAGACTATGTGAAAGTTGTTTGACTGGGTAGAGACTGTGGAAAGTATTCACCTCTGTAGATATCCACCAAGTAGTGATGTAGAGACTGTGTGCCTTGACTCTGATGTCAGTTCTTGAGGGAGAGATGTATCAACTGAGTCACATGTTGACAGACCAGAAGGGCATCATGAACACACTCATGGAGCTGTCCCTCACAGGTGACAATGGTAAGTCTAAGCACCCTCATGGAGCTGTCCCTCACAGGTGACAATGGTAAGTCTAAGCACCCTTATGGAGCTGTCCCTCACAGGTGACAATTGTAAGTCTAAGCACCCTTGTGGACCTGTCCCTCACAGGTGACAATGGTAAGTCTAAGCATCCTTATGGAGCTGTCTCTCACTTGTGACAATGGTAAGTCTCTAAGCACCCTTATGGAGCTGTCCCTAAATGGTGACAATGCTTGGGGAGCAAAGTGGCTCAGGGGCTTTGAGCACTCCTGAGGATTGGACACTGCGCTATATAAGAACTTACCTTTAATGAGTCTCTAAATACCCTTATGGAGCTATACTTCACTGGTGATGATGGTAAGTCTCTAAAACCCTCAGGTGGTCTCTCATTCGAGACAGTGGTAAGTCTCTAAACATCCTCATGGAGCTCTCGTAATCTCGTCGGAGACAAAACTAAGACAAACCCCCGTATGGTGTGGTCCCTCACTGGTCTGGGGCCGAGGTTATAAAACCGTACTCAGTACTCCGTGCTCAAATTCCATGCTCAAGCCTCGCTTTCACACCGTGCTCATACTCAACGTAGGTCACCAAACTTTCTGAGTACGGTATCGTACTCAGACTTGAGCACGAAACGTCCAAATCCTGAGTATGCTCAAGACCGTGCTCAACGCCGTACTCAGACAAACAAAGATGGTAGCTCATATAGAAATTGGTCGATTTCATTGTCAAAGTTTGTCGTGTTTGACAGGATGTGCAGTCCGAGTCGCTTACAAGGTGTTGTCGATCCATTTGAATTGGTGGTGTAACAAGAATGATTTGACAGACACTTGTGTTGTGCCTAAAATGGCAGTTTTTACTCAACATTTGCAAACTTAAGCGGCAGACGACAACAGTACGATACAGTGTTGCAATAATTATATATATATCCCTTACAAGTTCTTTGTCAAAATATGAAACTTATTACAGTGTTACATATTTATATTTCGTTTGTGCTATCTTAGCATTGGAAAATTACGATTGATTTATTGCTAATTCTGGTTGATGTATTATTTCATCTTTTGATTGTGTGTATAATTTATGTTCCGTTGTTCTCTGCGAAGTAAGTTCTGTGACCATGCAGAGGTATTCTGTCGATACTCCCTTCGTTTTCACCAACATATAACCACATGTCATTGTTTATAAATAGTTGCAAGTTTGTTATCTTGTCAACCAGAGAGTTCCATTTGGCCGCTTCCGTATTAGAATAAAACAGCGTATTTGCGTCAAACGAGCTCCCTATTTAGCTGGTGAGCATATTATGCTCAAGACCGCGTGCTCAGTTGAGTACGTACTCAAGACATTTTATAACCACCGTGAACACGCATTCTCAGCTGAGCATGAGATCTGAGTCTGAGCACAGATTTAGCAGGAGCACCGAGTACGGTTTTATAACCTTGGGCCCTGGTGACAGTAGTCCGTCTCTAAATACCGTATTTCACTGGTGACAATAGTCGGTCTCTAAATACCCTTACAGTGCTCTATCACTGCAGACACTAATATGTTGATGTGAAGTGATGTGATGTGATGATGTGTTGCAGTGGAGGATGCGGAGGAGGTGGAGGAGGAGGTTGTGGAGGAAGATACTCTGAAGAGTCTCGCCTTCCTCCTGGAGAAGGTCGAAGGCTGCTCGGTGGGTGGGTCTCTGTGAGACATGGGCATCTTGTACACAGATCATCTGTGTCACACTTTGGCATTACAAAACTTTAAAGTGACATACATTACATAGGAAAATGATTGGCCGTGATTACTGTGGATAAGTAACAAAGTGTTACTTGGAATGTAGTGCATCAGCAATTGTAAAGGAAGCATATTTTTGGGTGTAATCTTGGCAACAGGTTTAAAAATCATCTAAATGATATATAACTTAAAAACCCTTGTTGGCATTTTTAATATTTGGTCCCATAGTGATTTACTGGCCATGTAAAAAAAATGGCCGCCAAATTTACTTTCACGTTAATAACTTTCATCTAGAAAAATAATTGTGGATATATTGTGGATATACGGATATATGTTCTATGGGACAAGGATTTCAAATACCATTTTTGGAATTTTCCAGCTTTCACGTACACAATTTTTAAAGATGGCTGTTGTCAATACAAATGTCACAATATCTCAAATACTACATCACACTGAGCAGTAATGTTGATGACATTGGATAGCTTGGTGGATAGCGATATACACCAATGTACATTTTACCTTCACTAACATACATATATCCGCCATTTTTAAAGATGGCGTCCGGCTCAGCCATTTACCCATATCTTAAGAACTACGTAATCTAGAGCCAACAATTAATGGCAAGATGTAAGGTTTTTAGATATGATTATTTAAATTGTATTGCTTTTAACCTTTATTGACTTTCAAATATCCACCATTTTGTAATATCCGCCATTTTATAAGATGACTTCCGACAAAATCTATTATTTTCACAGCTGAGGTTGAGATCTAAAAGTATTTTTTTAGAAGCGTTGATATGTTGTATTACGTTTAAATTTCAAAGACAATGAAATGTCTGCCATTGCTAAAAGTAGCGCCCACCAAATCATATTATTTCCAAATCTTCATAGAGCCTATTATATTCTGTGTTGTAAGATCTACGTATCATCAAAATTTGAAGCTGATTTGAAAATATAAGTATTTTAAGGTGACATTTTTAAAGATGTTATCTAGATATTCTATATAATGAACAGCCAATTCAAATTATTAAAAACATACAATCCATACTACAAACTCATGAGCTGTTCACTCCCCCCCAACGTCCACCAACACTGCCCTATGAAACCTGTTATGTAGCCACACTTGATGATCATGGACATGCACCAAAATTAGAAAGATTTTTGTAATGCACCGCTGCACTGCGTCAGCTGCAAAACTGAATTCTGGAGCTGGTGTTTCCTTGGTTTGCACTGATAACAATCGGCCACCTTGCTCCAGAGATTTGGGGATGATTGGGTCTAAGACTACATCTCGTGATCAAACATTCGCCTGCACATGTGCTCGCCTTGTATGTTCAAACCATGCACCATGAGTACGTGGGAGTTTATTTAATCCTGGTTCATGTCTCAGTAATTTGAAAAGTACTACCGACGGTTTTCACATGGGTAATGTAGAGCCATCCAGGACATAATGGTGTGCACAAGAACTTGTCACAGCCCTTGACCACTTCTGTGGACTGTTCTGTCCCTTCTGCAAATCCTGCCAGTGCAGCAAGTACAGTTTGGCAGATGGAAGAAATGCTCTGAAGCTGTTACCCAATTGTGGCTCCCAGCGAAGAGCCAAGAGCACGACATCATGTTGAGAGTATAGGTAGACTATTAATGTTTCTGCAAGTTCCACAATATATTGAATCATGTATCTGTTTGCTTCTTTAGATATGCACACACCTGTAGACACAGGGCAGTCGGAGTTTGTCTTGACATCATTGCGTGTCACGGTCACTAGGTTCTCAGCAGTTCTCATATCGAAGACATTTGAGCATGTATAGAAGTCTGATGCACGTTGAATCATCTACTATGTTGGATCGTATTCCTTTGGAATTGCCTCTGCACAGTGTTAATTCCTTCAGTGAGGATACTTTCGTATCAGTGTCAAAGATAACCTTCATTTGGTCATGACCTCGAAATTTTGATTGGTTGAGATATGATTTGTCATCGTCTTTGTAGTTACTGAAGTTCTTGACAGCCACCAACACCCTGCAAGGCTGTCATTCCATCGACTAGGAGACAGCATCTCTATTGGATGGATTTATATAATAGCTTATGGGGATGTGCCACTTTTGGCCTGCACTTTTGGCCAGCAACTGTTACTTTGTCATTTGTTAGATGGCTCGATTTATTTGGTTCCATCAACATCCAGGTTCTGTATGCAAACTCATGAGTGCCAATTATTGCGTTCAAAGCAAATCTTCTTTTGAAGATCGTGTTATAGCTAGCATCCTGGGAAAAAGTTGTGAGATTGCATTCAGACTCTCGGTTTCTGAGCCAGCTTTCTATTCCCTATCTACTTTGCAGTTACACTCCACGACAGCAAGATTTCCTTTGTCATCTTAGTGCTTATCATGTGATTGTCATGTGAAAAGGTTTTATGAAAGTTTCCAGAAGACCGGTGACAGTTTGTAGAAGACAGTTTTCATGCATAAAAGCCAACATGCGCTTCACAATGCCGTGCAATTGCAGAGGATGTTGGATGGGGTGGGGAGGGGGTCGATGAACATATTGGGAGTTTTCAATATGCTATGGCATAATTTTGAAATCAATAAACCAATGTTTGAATTGGCCAACTCAGTCCGTTTTACACACACACATATATATATATATATATATATATTATATATATATACAGTGTATAATTATATCTAAGAGCCATCTTTAAATCGTTGCCTCCAAACATCTATATTTCCAGACCAGCTTCAAGGTTCGATGATACATAAATCATAAGACATAGGGTTAAAAGATCTTTTAAGATACAGGAATAATACTGTTTGATGGGGCCATCTTTTAGAATGAAGGATAAGTCAGAAGTAATACAAGACATAATTACTTTTTCAATTTTTTATTTTGACATCAACTTTTGGTGTCTAAGCCACGTAGTTCTTAAGCTATGGATATCATAATTTTATATATTTAGTTGGGCGCTATCTTAAAAAATGGCGGATATTACAAAATGGCGGATATTTGAAAGTCAATGAAGGTTAAAAGTAATACAATTTAAAAAAACCTTTTGCCATCAATTGTTTGCTCTAGATTACATAGAGCTGGATGCCATCTTTAAAAATGGTGCATATATGAATGTTAATGAAGGTAAAATGTACATTGGTGTATATCGCTATCCACCAAACTATCCAATGTCATCGACATTACTGCTCAGTGTGATGTAGTTTTTGAGATATTGTGACATTTGTATTGAGGACCGCCATCTTTAAAAATGGCGGACGCATAAGCCAGAAATTTCCAGAAATGGTTTATTTGAAATCCTTGTCCCATAGAACATACATACACATACTACATTTATTTCTCTAGATAAAACAGTTACCCTCCCGGTATTTACGTACGGCGAAATAAAATTTGGTGGCCATTTAAAAAATGGCCCTAAATAACAATGGGACCAAATATAAAAAATGGCAACAAGGGCTTTTAAGTTCTATTTACTATTTAGATGATTTTAAAACCTATTGCCACGATTATACCCAAAAACATGACAAGATTGAATTATTTGACATTTACCGACGGACTAATGTGTGTACATTTTGAAGTAATTTTATGTAAAGGTTGAACATAAAACTGATGTATACAAAAGTGACTGAATACCTGGTAATCTTAAACTTCCCGACCTTGAGAGTATGTTAAATTTCCCTAGTAACCTTCACTAATTACAGCAGGTACTTTGTTTATCATATTGTCTACATATCCAGCATTACACAAATGCTGTGATTGAGATGCAGCAGTATGTGGGCACGTGAAAAAGGGTTGATTGAAACATTAATTTTGTAAGTGTGTTGCGTGATGTTGTTGCCGGTAAGAAATCACCATGGCAACACTGACCCAATTGTGCTGATCTAACACACTAGATCTGCTCCAGACTGATGGTCACTGGGTTCTAATCTTTGTGTCTGTCATGTTAGTTACACATGTTGCATCTATGTGACATGTTATTGATGACATATTGAATGTAACTTGATAACATGTCTGCGACAGAGTGTGACAGAGGTGCCAGATCGTCATCTCGTGCACAATGGTGACTTGGTAGAGATGGATCCTGAGACATTCCTTCAGCTGCAGAAAGTACACGCCTTCCTTCTCAACGACAGTCTCATGATTGCTACCTGGCTCCCCTACAGGTACACTTCTTCCTTCCTTGTCAGTGACAGTCTCATGATAGCTACCTGGCTCCCCTACAGGTACACTTCTTCCTTCCTTGTCAGTGACAGTCTCATGATAGCTACCTGGCTCCCCTACAGGTACACTTCTTCCTTCCTTCTCAACGACAGTCTCATGATAGCTACCTGGCTCCCCTACAGGTACACTTCTTCCTTCCTTCTCAGTGACAGTCTCATGATAGCTACCTGGCTCCCCTACAGGTACACTTCTTCCTTCCTTCTCAATGACAGTCTCATGATAGCTACCTGGCTCCCCTACAGGTACACTTCTTCCTTCCTTCTCAACGACAGTCTCATGATAGCTACCTGGCTCCCCTACAGGTACACTTCTTCCTTCCCTCTCAATGACAGTCTCATGATAGCTACCTGGCTCCCCTACAGGTACACTTCTTCCTTCCTTCTCAACGACAGTGTCATGATAGCTACCTGGCTCCCCTACAGGTACACTTCTTCCTTCCTTCTCAACGACAGTCTCATGATAGCTACCTGGCTCCCCTACAGGTACACTTCTTCCTTCCTTCTCAACGACAGTCTCATGATAGCTACCTGGCTCCACTACAGGTACACTTCTTCCTTCCTTCTCAACGACAGTCTCATGATAGCTACCTGGCTCCCCTACAGGTACACTTCTTCCTTCCTTGTCAGTGACAGTCTCATGATAGCTACCTGGCTCCCCTACAGGTACACTTCTTCCTTCCTTCTCAACAATAGTCTCATGATAGCTACCTGGCTCCCCTACAGGTACACTTCTTCCTTCCTTCTCAACGATAGTCTCATGATAGCTACCTGGCTCCGCTACAGGTACACTTCTTTCTTCCTTGTCAGTGACAGTCTCATGATAGCTACCTGGCTCCCCTACAGGTACACTTCTTCCTTCCTTCTCAATGACAGTCTCATGATAGCTACCTGGCTCCCCTACAGGTACACTTCTTCCTTCCTTCGTCAAGAAGTCTCATGATAGCTACCTGGCTCCCCTACAGGTACACTTCTTCCTTCCTTCTCAACGATAGTCTCATGATAGCTACCTGGCTCCCCTACAGGTACACTTCTTCCTTCCTTGTCAGTGACAGTCTCATGATAGCTACCTGGCTCCCCTACAGGTACACTTCTTCCTTCCTTGTCAGTGACAGTCTCATGATAGCTACCTGGCTCCCCTACAGGTACACTTCTTCCTTCCTTGTCAGTGACAGTCTCATGATAGCTACCTGGCTCCCCTGTGCATTCGCTGTGTCATGTTGTTTTATTTCCCATTCTCTTGCCTTTTGTTATCAGTTATTCAAATTGTGTGTGCATATAATATATGTATATATATATATCATATATCATGTTAATATATGTATATCATGTTAATATATGTATATCATATTATATATATATATATATATATATATATTTTGAAGAACAAATATTAGTTGTACGTCCTATATGTTCACCATTGTAACTGTCGTTAAATTGACAATGGAACACTGTTGTGTTTTGTATGGCACCAGGAGGGGCCCAGTGAAATATCGCTTCCAGACGCTCTACGAACTTGACAGTCTGGCCGTTGTTAACGTGCGTGATGTTGGCAACTGTAAGAACGCATTCAAGATCCTCATGTTTCCTGACACACGCATGTTCCAGGCAGAGAACCCTAAAGCAAAGGTTGGTTCTAGCAACACACAATCTGGGTCAGATCCTGTCAATACAGAGTCAGATCCTGTCAATACAGAGTCAGGTCCTGTCAACACAGAGTCAGGTCCTGTTAATACAGAGTCAGGTCCTGTTAATACAGAGTCGTGTCCTGTCAACACAGAGTCAGATCCTGTCAACACAGAGGGTTTTGGGGGGTCCTGTCAACACAAAAGGGGCCCCGATTTTCCCGTCAACACAGAGTCTGGTCCTGTTAATACAGAGTCAGGTCCTGTCAATACAGAGTCAGGTCCTGTCAACACAGAGTCAGGTCCTGTTAATACAGAGTCAGGTCCTGTTAATACAGAGTCGGTCCTGTCAACACAGAGTCAGATCCTGTCAACACAGAGTCAGGTCCTGTCAACACAGAGTCAGGGTCCTGTCAACACAGAGTCAGGTCCTGTCAACACAGAGTCTGGTCCTGTCAACACAGAGTCAGGTCCTGTCAACACAGAATCAGGTCCTGTCAATACAGAGTCAGGTCCTGTCAACACAGAGTCAGGTCCTATTAATACAGAGTCAGATCCTGTCAATACAGAGTCAGGTCCTGTTAATACAGAGTCAGGTCCTGTCAACAACAGTCAGGTCCTGTCAACACAGAGTCAGGTCCTGTCAACACAGAGTCAGGTCCTGTCAACACAGAGTCAGGTCCTGTCAACACAGAGTCAGGTCCTGTCAACACAGAGTCAGGTCCTGTCAACACAGAGTCAGTCCTGTCAACACAGAGTCAGGTCCTGTCAAACAGAGTCAGATCCTGTCAACACAGAGTCTGGTCCTGTCAACACAGAGTCAGGTCCTGTCAACACAGAGTCAGGTCCTGTCAACACAGAGTCAGGTCCTGTCAACACAGAGTCAGGTCCTGTCAACACAGAGTCAGGTCCTGTTAATACAGAGTCAGATCCTGTCAACACAGAGTCTGGTCCTGTCAACACAGAGTCAGGTCCTGTCAACACAGAGTCAGGTCCTGTCAACACAGAGTCGGGTCCTGTTAATACAGAGTCAGATCCTGTCAACACAGAGTCTGGTCCTGTCAACACAGAGTCAGGTCCTGTCAACACAGAGTCAGGTCCTGTCAACACAGAGTCAGGTCCTGTTAACACAGAGTCAGGTCCTGTCAACACAGAGTCAGGTCCTGTCAACACAGAGTCAGGTCCTGTCAACACAGAGTCAGGTCCTGTCAACACAGAGTCAGGTCCTGTCAACACAGAGTCAGGTCCTGTCAATACAGAGTCAGGTCCTGTCAATACAGAGTCAGGTCCTGTTAACACAGAGTCAGGTCCTGTTAATACAGAGTCAGATCCTGTCAACACAGAGTCAGGTCCTGTTAATACAGAGTCAGATCCTGTTAAACTAGGGTCAGGTCCTGTCAACACAGTGTCTGGTCCTGACAACACAGAGTCTGGTCCTGTCAACACAGAGTCTGGTCCTGTCAACACAGAGTCTGGTCCCGTCAACCTAGGGTCAGGTCCTGTCAACATAGAGTATGGTCCTGTCAACATAGAGTCAGGTCCTGTTAATACAGATTCTGGTCATGTCAACATAGAGTCAGGTCCTGTCAACATAGAGTCAGGTCCTGTTAATACAGAGTCTGGTCATGTCAACATAGAGTCTGGTCCTGTCAACATAGAGTCAGGTCCTGTTAATACAGAGTCTGGTCATGTCAACATAGAGTCTGGTCCTGTCAACATAGAGTCGGCTCCTGTCAACATAGAGTCAGGTCCTGTCAACATAGAGTCTGGTCCTGTCAACATAGAGTCAGGTCCTGTTAATACAGAGTCTGGTCATGTCAACATAGAGTCTGGTCCTGTCAACATAGAGTCAGGTCCTGTTAATACAGAGTCTGGTCATGTCAACATAGAGTCTGGTCCTGTCAACATAGAGTCGGCTCCTGTCAACATAGAATCAGGTCCTGTCAACACAGAGTCTGGTCCTGTCAACACAGAGTCGGGTCCTGTTAATACAGAGTCAGATCCTGTCAACACAGAGTCAGGTCCTGTCAACACAGAGTCTGGTCCTGTCAACACAGAGTCTGGTCCTGTCAACACAGATTCTGGTCCTGTCAACACAGAGTCAGCTCCCATCAACATAGAATCAGGTCCTGTCAACATAGAGTATGGTCCTGTCAACATAGAGTCTGGTCCTGTCAACACAGAGTCTGGTCCTGTCAACACAGAGTCAGGTCCTGTCAACACAGAGTTAGGTCCTGTTAATACAGATTCTGGTCATGTCAACATAGAGTCAGGTCTTGTCAACATAGAGTCTGGTCCTGTCAACATAGAGTCAGGTCCTGTTAATACAGAGTCTGGTCATGTCAACATAGAGTCTGGTCCTGTCAACACAGAGTCGGGTCCTGTCAACATAGAGTCGGGTCCTGTCAACACAGAGTCAGGTCCTGTCAATACAGAGTCTGGTCCTGTTAATACAGAGTCAGGTCCTGTCAATACAGAGTCAGGTCCTGTTAACACAGAGTCAGGTCCTGTTAATACAGAGTCAGATCCTGTCAACACAGAGCCAGATCCTGTTAATACAGAGTCAGGTCCTGTTAATACAGAGCCAGATCCTGTTAATACAGAGTCAGGTCCTGTTAACACAGAGTCAGGTCCTGTCAACACAGAGTCAGGTCCTGTCAACACAGAGTCTGGTCCTGTCAACACAGAGTCAGGTCCTGTCAACACAGAGTCTGGTCCTGTTAATACAGAGTCAGGTCCGGTCAATACAGAGTCAGGTCCTGTTAACACAGAGTCAGGTCCTGTTAATACAGAGTCAGATCCTGTCAATACAGAGTCAGGTCCTGTTAATACAGAGTCAGGTCCTGTCAACACAGAGTCAGGTCCTGTCAACACAGAGTCAGGTCCTGTCAACACAGAGTCAGGTCCTGTTAATACAGAGTCAGATCCTGTCAACACAGAGTCTGGTCCTGTCAACACAGAGTCAGGTCCTGTCAACACAGAGTCAGGTCCTGTCAACACAGAGTCAGGTCCTGTTAATACAGAGTCAGGTCCTGTCAACACAGAGTCAGGTCCTGTCAACACAGAGTCAGGTCCTGTCAACACAGAGTCAGGTCCTGTCAACACAGAGTCTGGTCCTGTCAACACAGAGTCCAGTCCTGTCAACACATAGTCTGGTCCTGTCAACACAGAGTCAGGTCCTGTCAACACAGAGTCAGGTCCTGTCAACACAAGAGTCTGGTCCTGTCAACATAGAGTCAGGTCCTGTCAACACAGAGTCTGGTCCTGTCAACACAGAGTCTGGTCCTGTCAACACAAGAGTCTGGTCCTGTCAACATAGAGTCAGGTCCAGTCAACACAGAATCTGGTCCAGTCAACACAGAATCTGGTCCTGTCAACACAGAGTCTGGTCCTGTCAACACAGAGTCTGGTCCTGTCAACACAGAGTCTGGTCCCGTCAACCTAGAATCAGGTCCAGTCAACACAGAATCTGGTCCTGTCAACACAGAGTCTGGTCCTGTCAACATAGAGTCAGGTCCAGTCAACACAGAGTCTGGTCCTGTCAACATAGAGTCAGGTCCAGTCAACACAGAATCTGGTCCTGTCAACACAGAGTCTGGTCCTGTCAACACAGAGTCTGGTCCTGTCAACACAGAGTCTGGTCCTGTCAACACAGAGTCTGGTCCCGTCAATATAGACATTATCCTGTCAACATAGAGTCAGGTCCTGTCAACACAGAGTCAGGTCCTGTCAACACAGAGTCAGGTCCTGTCAACACAGAGTCTCTTGTCCTAATGACATAACTTTGTTCTGGTAACCTAGAAGTTAGTTCTGGTGACACATTGCTTGGTTCTGATGACGTAGAACTTAGTTCTGGTGACCTAGCACTTAGTTCTGGTGACACAGTGCTTGGTTCTGATGACGTAGAATTTAGTTCTGGTGACCTAGAACTTAGTTCTGGTGACACAGTGCTTGGTTCTGATGACGTAGAACTTAGTTCTGGTGACCTAGAACTTAGTTATGGTGACCTAGAACTTAATTCTGGTGACACAGTACTTGGTTCTGGTTGCATATAGCATGTTTCTAATGACATAACACCTGGTTCTTGTTATCTAGAACTGTGTAATTCTGGTTACAAATAGCCTGATTCTAGTTCCATAGAGCTACATTGACTCCCTAAAACAGCAAACAATCTATCAATTTGCTGTTAAAAATGTCCATATTTGACTAGGTCTTGTAAACATTGGTGGTCACTTTAAAATATGCCGTAAACATTATTTTAATTATTATATATGTAAATGTTTTATGACTGTATATACCGTATAGTCCCTAAAAAGACGCGCAGTGCACGAGTGGGAAGGCTTGGGTGCGCGTCTATTAATTTCTCAAAAGTGGCGTCTATATAAAGTAGATAACTAATCCGCAATGTTGCGCCACTGAAGTACGCATATGTACAGCGCCTCAAGGAGAATGACCCGAGATATACTTCTTGTTAAATCAACATTTTTACTGCGTAATGCTTTCGGTACAATCTACGTGTTCTTCAAATTGCTTTAGTAATGTTAAATAAATGTAGTAATGTGAACATAGAGTGGATTTACTGCATGTCAAAGCTGCATTGACCATGTGCATAAGAAACGACAATTCAATGTCAGCACATGATATCAATGTCGATAACGTAACAATGTACGTGGTCCTGACTGTATAGTCTATAGAACCATGAGTCAATAACAGACGCAATTATTCAAATTGTCAACTGTCTGATTTATTGAAAGAAGCAGAGCTTATTAATTGAAAAACATCTGCTTGAATATGAATTTATATGACAATTACTCTGACTTATTCTTGTTATCAAAGTTGGTTGATGCCAGTCGCACTGTGTGCCCGCGGGCGATTCGTCTGGAATGGAGTTTTGAAACGGATGACAATCTCAACTTTGTTTCTACTCAAATTCGTTTGCACAGTTTTTTTAATTGTGTGTCTTGATTGATGCAATAAAATATACACAAGCGGCATCGTGTTTATGCGAACAGTCGGCGTTTAATCCAACGTAAACAAATCTGCCATTTGTTTGATGCACACGATGGCATCTCTCTGATAGTACCATAAAATTTAAAATAGAAGCCCTCTTTGTGCTAAGCATTTACATTTACCATATATTTATTATGAAAGTCTCACCAGTAACGGTTCGATTTCCTACCCACAATTATTATTTACGACTACCGGTAGCATTAGTCTCGGCGCCATCTTTGCTAATAATTGTAGCGTCTACTCATTTTTGGTCACTCAAATACATGTTTATTGATTGTTTCACACCTAAAAAAGGGGTGGGCATCTATTAGGTAGTGTGCGTCTATGAGGGACAATATGGTAAAGATTTCTACATCACTTGACTGTTCAGGAACTAATTAAATTAAATGAGTAATTCACAAAATTAGTTAACTGTGATCGACAGTAATCCTGGCCTGGGTGATGCAGGCTATAAAAATAAAACATGTTTTTGACATGCATCTTTCTATGTGATGTTTCTGGTGGTGACACTTGTCAAATATATATGAATCTATAGTGGCATTTTATTGAATAGTTAGCAGATGGCACATTGATTAATGACCATGTCATGTGACTGCGCCAATACTGAGCGATAATATGGAACATGCCTGGTTCATCGATGTACTTGGCTCAAACTTGTAATTGGTGTCATCAAGCAGGTCCCCAGTGTCTAGTAAACACAATTGTTGATTGAATTAAGCCCCCCTATATGTCTGTGAGCATAGCTAAATGAAGGGATTAGCGACTTTTTTGTTTACCCAATGGGTCACGTTACGCTGACTGGATATTTGGGTCAGTTGGATGTGCGATAGTTTAGACAATTTCAACAGAGCCGGGCATTGAATAATGCAGTCATGTTTTGCTGATGACATCAATAATAATGACTGAAATAACGTTTCGCCAATTTGGCGAAGAGTTTTAATTTATTTTGCGCCAAGTAGCAAATGCTCTGAAAATATAGAAAGGGCCAGCCTGTCAACTTTGACACCACGATACCATGTTATCGTTTTGCTAATTGACTTTCAGCTTTCCGCAGTAATCACTATGCTGCCGGGTTTTAAACCGCATTTTTACTACAAATGCAGTTTTTTTATTTTTTGAATGTTGTCAAATGTTCCTTACATACTTAATCTTTATGTATACAAAGAAAATGTATTTTAGGTTAAGCCTTGTTTCTATTCCCTTTAACTGTAACAACATAATCCAACTATCAGATATGTGCATGTAGTGTACAACTCATGTTTGACATAGATATGGGTATGACATCTATAGCAGTAACTTCTGTTCCTTCAGCGCCAGTGGCTCGATATATTAGAGGAGAGTAAAAAGAAGAAGTCGGCCCTGGACAAACAGCGTAAACAGGCTGCAGCAGCAGCCATACAGGAGCAGCGAGTGAGCACGTCCTCATTCGATGACTCCAATCGTACGTGGCTCTTGTACATATTCTTCAGCGTAGACAATGTCTGTCTCTCCACACAGTATTGTATGGTTTTTCACCCATGCAAAACTGATTAATTTAGCTGTAAACTGTCTCGCGTATTTTGTCCATGGTGATGAGAGTAAGTACTTTGTCCCTGGTGATGAGAATGAGTACTTTGTCCCTTGTAATGGGAGTGAGTACATTGTCCCTGGTGATGAGAGTGAGTACATTGTCCCGGGTGATGAGAGTGAGTACATTGTCCCTTCTGATGAGTGAGTGTTTGTCCCTGGTGATGAGAGTGAGTACTTTGTCCCTTGTGATGAGAGTAAGTACTTTGTCCCTTGTGATGGGAGTGAGTACGTTGTCCCTTGTGGTGAGAGTGAGTACTTTGTCCCTTGTGATGGGAGTGAGTATTTTGTCCCTTGTGATGAGAGTGAGTACTTTGTCCCTTGTGGTGAGAGTGAGTACTTTGTCCCTTATGGTGAGAGTAAGTACTTTGTCCCTTGTGATGGGAGTGAGTACTTTGTCCCTTGTGATGAGAGTGAATACTTTGTCCCTTGTGATGAGAGTGAGTACTTTGTCCCTTGTGATGAGAGTGAGTACTTTAACCATGATGAAGCCAACACATACATTCTTCCTGATGATGATAGTGTGTACTCTGGCCAAGATCTATGAGTACTTTGTCTCTGGCAGCCTTTGCAGAAGAGGAGGAGCCGGAGCCTGCACGACCGTCCTCTGTCACACTGGAGACAGAGCTGCTCCACGTTGAATGGCTCCAGGAGACTCCAGAGGATCTCGACGTTGCCATTGCACAGAGAGACTTTGAGGGTGCTGTTGACCTCATAGAGAAAGGTGAGACTGATGGAAATGTAGACCTGATAAAGAAAGATGAGACTTTGAGTGGGTTGTAGACCTCATAGAGAAAGGTGAGACTTTGATGGAGATGTAGACCTCATAGAGAAAGGTGAGACTTTGATGGAGATGTAGACCTCACAGAGAAAGGTGAGACTTTGATGGAGATGTAGACCTCATAGAGAAAGGTGAGACTTTAATGGAGATGTAGACCTCACAGAGAAAGGTGAGACTTTGATGGAGATGTTGACCTCACAGAGAAAGGTGAGACTTTGATGGAGATGTAGACCTCACATAGAAAGCGGAGACTTTGATGGAGATGTAGACCTCACATAGAAAGGTGAGACTTTGATGGAGATGTAGACCTCACAGAGAAAGGTGAGACTTTGATGGAGATGTAGACCTCACAGAGAAAGGTGAGACTTTGATGGAGATGTAGACCTCACAGAGAAAGGTGAGACTTTGATGGATATGTAGACCTCACAGAGAAAGGTGAGACTTTGATGGAGATGTAGACCTCACAGAGAAAGGTGAAACTTTGATGGATATGTAGACTCACAGAGAAAGGTGAAACTTTGATGGATATGTAGACCTCACAGAGAAAGGTGAGACTTTGATGGAGATGTAGACCTCACAGAGAAAGGTGAGACTTTGATGGAGATGTAGACCTCACAGAGAAAGGGAGACTTTGATGGAGATGTAGACCTCACAGAGAAAGGTGAGACTTTGATGGATATGTAGACCTCACAGAGAAAGGTGAGACTTTGATGGAGATGTAGACCTCACAGAGAAAGGTGAGACTTTGATGGAGATGTAGACCTCACAGAGAAAGGTGAAACTTTGATGGATATGTAGACCTCACAGAGAAAGGTGAGACTTTGATGGAGATGTAGACCTCACAGAGAAAGGTGAGACTTTGATGGATATGTAGACCTCACAGAGAAAGGTGAAACTTTGATGGAGATGTAGACCTCACAGAGAAAGGTGAGACTTTGATGGAGATGTAGACCTCACAGAGAAAGGTGAGACTTTGATGGAGATGTAGACCTCACAGAGAAAGGTGAGACTTTGATGGAGATGTAGACCTCACAGAGAAAGGTGAGACTTTGATGGAGATGTAGACCTCACAGAGAAAGGTGAGACTTTGATGGAGATGTAGACCTCACAGAGAAAGGTGAGACTTTGATGGATATGTAGACCTCACAGAGAAAGGTGAGACTTTGATGGAGATGTAGACCTCACAGAGAAAGGTGAGACTTTGATGGAGATGTAGACCTCACAGAGAAAGGTGAGACTTTGATGGAGATGTAGACCGCACAGAGAAAGGTGAGACTTTGATGGAGATGTAGACCTCACAGAGAAAGGTGAGACTTTGATGGAGATGTAGACCTCACAGAGAAAGGTGAGACTTTGATGGAGATGTAGACCTCACAGAGAAAGGTGAGACTTTGATGGAGATGTAGACCGCACAGAGAAAGGTGAAACTTTGATGGATATGTAGACCTCACAGAGAAAGGGGAGACTTTGATGGAGATGTAGATCTCATAGGGAACTGTGAGGCTATGAGTGAGTTGTAGACCTCATAGAGAAAGCTGAGACAACTGTGGAATGAATTACCTGTGAACATTTGTGCATCCGAGACATTATCTATGTTTAGAAAGTGTTTAAAGACATGTCTTTTTATTAGACATTTCAATTCAAATTGTTTTGAAATGACGAACATTGCTTTAGAATTTCGTTTTAGTGTCATACACGTTTTAATCAGTGTTTATGTTTAAGATTAATTTATAGATTTATATATATATATATATATATATATATATATATTTACGTATAGAGTTTTAGTAAAGGTTTTAATTTTAGATTAATTTATATAATTTTCATACCAAGTTTTAGTACTATACATTTTAAAAGCAGTGTTTAATTTAGTTTAAATTAATTTATATAATTTACCTACAAAGGTTTACTAGTACATCTTAAAACCAAAAATGTATATGGTTTATATTAATTTCTGTAATTTTCATTTCTATTTATTTTATTAATATACATTTAGTATATTTCTTGTGTAGCGTATCGATTCGCCATGCGGGAATAAGCGCTATATAAAAACTGTAGTATTATTAGTATTATTATTAATTATTATTATTGGTGTTTCAGTGAATGAGTACCTACAGAACTACCCCAGGGTGCTGCCGGTGAGGGAGTACAGGTCAGTGGAAATGTAGTAAAACCAGAGATGCATGTGCACATATGCACATACATACACACCATTCACAATGCACAGCACAGCACTGCACACGCAGACAGATTTATTGGTAGACATTTTAAAGACACAATACCAGCTTTAAAATTCAGTTCTGTAATTTTGTAACATCATGTTAGCCTATGTCAGATATATACCTAAGTGATTGGTTTCATTTTGTTAATTTTGTTAGTTGTGTTTTATGTGGGCACACAGTTAAATCCCTATATGGACCATTTTTTTATTATGTTGGCACTGATAGACCCCTATTTCATCCATTGTATTATAGTATTATGTAATGGCATGAATATATCTCTATGGTCCATTGTGTTGTTGTCAGAGTGCAGATAGACCCCTGTATGGTCCATTGTGTTGTTGTCAGAGTGCAGATAGACCCCTGTATGGTCCATTGTGTTGTTGTCAGAGTGCAGATAGACCCCTGTATGGTCCATTGTGTTGTTGTCAGAGTGCAGATAGACCCCTGTATGGTCCATTGTGTTGTTGTCAGAGTGCAGATAGACCCCTGTATGGTCCATTGTGTTGTTGTCAGAGTGCAGATAGACCCCTGTATGGTCCATTGTGTTGTTGTCAGAGTGCAGATAGACCCCTGTATGGTCCATTGTGTTGTTGTCAGAGTGCAGATAGACCCCTGTATGGTCCATTGTGTTGTTGTCAGAGTGCAGATAGACCCCTGTATGGTCCATTGTGTTGTTGTCAGAGTGCAGATAGACCCCTGTATGGTACATTGTGTTGTTGTCAGAGTGAAGATAGACCCCTGTATGGTCGATTGTGTTGTTGTCAGGGCACGGATAGACCCCTGTATGGTCGATTGTGTTGTTGTCAGGGCACAGATAGACCCCTGTATGGTTCATTATGTTGTTGTCAGGGCACAGATAGACCCCTGTATGGTCCATTATGTTGTTGTCAGGGCACGGATAGACCCCTGTATGGTCGATTGTGTTGTTGTCAGGGCACGGATAGACCCCTGTATGGTCGATTGTGTTGTTGTCAGGGCACAGATAGACCCCTGTATGGTCCATTATGTTGTTGTCAGGGCACGGATAGACCCCTGTATGGTCGATTGTGTTGTTGTCAGGGCACGGATAGACCCCTGTATGGTCGATTGTGTTGTTGTCAGGGCACAGATAGACCCCTGTATGGTCGATTGTGTTGTTGTCAGGGCACGGATAGACCCCTGTATGGTCGATTGTGTTGTTGTCAGGGCACGGATAGACCCCTGTATGGTCCATTGTGTTGTTGTCAGGGCACGGATAGACCCCTGTATGGTCCATTGTGTTGTTGTCAGGGCACGGATAGACCCCTGTATGGTCCATTGTGTTGTTGTCAGGGCACGGATAGACCCCTGTATGGTCCATTGTGTTGTTGTCAGGGCACGGATAGACCACCGGATCAAGCAGTTGACGGAGGTCCTCATGCAGGAATTACAGTCGTCCCCGGAGCGGTCCATCAGAGGTGGGCCGAGAGCTGCGCGGCGGGCCGTGGCCCAACTCATCCGACTTGGGAAGTCACCTCAGGTACTCATAGGTGGCGCCATCTGGATACCTTGTCTGATTGTAACTGGTGTGTATATATGTGTATGTGTGTCTGTGCATGTGTGTGTGTGTGTGTGTGTGTGTGTGTGTGTGTGTGTGTGTGTGTGTGTGTGTGTGTGTGTGTGTGTGTGTGTGTGTTGTGTGTGTGTGTGTGTGTGTGTGTGTGTGTGTGTGTGTGTGTGTGTGTGTGTGTGTGTGTGTGTGTGTGTGTGTGTGTGTGTGTGTGTGTGTGTGTGTGTGTGTGTGTGTGTGTGTGTGTGTGTGTGTGTGTGTGTGTGTGTGTGTGTGTGTGTGTGTGTGTGTGTGTGTGTGTGTGTGTGTGTGTGTGTGTGTGTGTGTGTGTGTGTGTGTGTGTGTGTGTGTGTGTGTGTGTGTGTGCATGTTTGTTTATGTAATTCTCACATCAGTATGTGTGTGTGCATGCATGCGTGCGTGCTTGCGTGCGTGCGTGCGTGCGTGCGTGCGTGTGTGTGTGTATGTGCATGTTTGTTTCTATGTAATTCTCACATCAGTGTGTGCGTGCGTGCGTGCGTGCGTGCGTGCGTGCGTGCATGCGTGCGTGCTGCGTGCGTGCGTGCGTGCGTGGTGCGTGCGTGCGTGCGTGTATGTGCATGTTTGTTTCTATGTAATTCTCACATCAGTATGTGCATATGTGTGTGTGTGTGTGTATGTGTGTGTGTGTGTGTGTGTGTGTGTGTGTGTGTGTGTGTGTGTGTGTGTGTGTGTGTGTGTGTGTGTGTGTGTGTGTGTGTGTGTGTGTGTGTGTGTGTGTGTGTGTGTGTGTGTGTGTGTGTGTGTGTGTGTGTGTGTGTGTGTGTGTGTGTGTGTGTGTGTGTGTGTGTGTGTGTGTGTGTGTGTGTGTGTGTGTGTGTGTGTGTTTGTTTACTTTTAACCAAGACAACCTTGACAACTAGTGTTGCGATGTTTTCTTTTCTTCCACCGTTGCCACAATGCTACAGTGCTAATATGCTGAATATTTTAGGCATGTGGTGCTTGTTTCAAGCCTGTAATAATTGTTTCAGGCATATGGTCCCTGTTTCAGGCATATGGTGGTTGTTTCAGGCATGTGGTGCTTGTTTCAGGCATGTGATCTCTTCCTAAAGAATCACAGCGCAATGATCAAGTATAACATCCGGCAACTGAAGATAGAGGGAGCCACCACCCTGTACATACGGCGACTATGTGAGGTGTTCTTCAGCAGCATCACAGAGACAGGTCAAGAGTTCATGAAAGCCTTCCCAGAACACTTTGCCTGCTTCTCTGGTAGGTGTTTGTTTGTTACAACTCGCTGTCTGCAGTAGTACATTGCTGGCAGCATTTTGTGTGTACAGACTTGTACATCACTAGATGACAGGCCTGACTATGGTGCAGTGTGTTTTGTCAGACTACCGTAAATCTTGTATTTCTACCCACACCTCTAACTAAATCCGCACCCAGACTTTTAGCCAACACCATTTAAAGCGACATGGTCTGTTTGTGGCTTTTTATTTTTATTTCAAAATCATGTTATACGGTATAAATTATACCTATTATAGTGTAGTAAAGACAGTCAAAATATGTTTTCATGTATCATTTAGGGGTTGAAAATAGACGCAGAAAGGGCGCTTAACTCTGTGTACACATCGACAATGAGGCGTTTTCGAAACCGTTGTAGGCGTGGCTAAAAAGCCCAGAAGGAAATGCATGATCACGCGATGCAGTATCACGTGAACACAAGTTGACGCCACTAACGCCACACCCAGCCAGGTTCATGGCTCCCAGTTGGTAAAGGTCAAAGGGTGGGTGTCATTCACGGCGATTTGAGTGACAGCATCGGGCTCCTTATAAACATTCGACATTTAACATTACGAAGTCAGTTCTGTTTCGATAAAACAATTTTATTGGCGGTCAGGACGCTACAATAGTTATAACTTATACTGATTAACATGATTTTGCAATATAAATAAAAAGCCACGAACTGATCATGTCGCTTTAATACTGCATGAGACATACTGTAGCGATGCAATTAGGAAACATTTTAATGTGTTTCACAAAAGTCACAACATTTTTGCTAATAATGATCCTAAATGTATCACTGAAAGACTCATTATTGTAATGCTTTGATAACTATCACATAGTATGTATTTTCATAGGAATATTATGATGTGAATTTATGAAAACCGTAAAACTAAATATACCTGTGTATAAGAATTTCACCATATTATCAAAACTTAATTGGGTGGCAGAATGTCCATACATCCAACGAATAAAATGTAGCTACTGGTTGAAGCTATTCAATAGTGCTAAAATTATAAAAATATGTTAGGAAGTGTTGGTTTCATAGCGGTTTATGTAGAACCATGCATAGTGCGGGCGCCTATAAATGCGTGTTTACTTCAAAGGCTACTAACAATGTAATAACTTGTCATCTCCACCAGCTGGAGCGGATGTGATATATTTCATTAGGCCAGCCACCTACTTGTTTGTCCAGGCACGGGTCAGACATGGGAAGTAAGGGATACAACACTTTACCAGAGCAAAAGTAATTAACTTCAGTGCCAGTGGCTGGGAAGCCCTGTTAGGGCGTTGTTATGTTTTGACAATCAGCTTGAAGCCTGGCTTTGTAAAGGTGTAAAGGTGATTTTATTTTTTATTTTGCTCGTATCTGAACATTTAATTTATTATTTGTGGTATATCGTTTGTTTTGCATCAGTGGCAATTGTAATATGATGTGTTATTGATACAACCGGCTTCGTTTCTTTGGTAAGTTTTTCACGTTTATACTAACAATTCAGTAGAAAACGCTGGGCACCCTAGAATTAGGGAGCCCAGCATTTTCGACATACAAGGGCAGACCATCCACTCCTTCCTCATTCATTTTTTCCTGCAACACTTAGACAGTGGAATAGGCTCCCCACAAGCCTATCAGCCACCACATGCCCAGAGGCTTTCAGGGCTGGCCTTCGTGCCTTAACATCTGCCTTAATTTCTTCATAAGACTGTAATAATAATAAAAATGTTAATCACCAGTGGTTCATAGAATAACTTTATTAATGTTTTATTTTATTTTATATTAACTGTTTTAAGAGAGCATATGCCGCCTCCTCCCCCAAACGCACAAGGTTCGATTGGACTTTTAACGCCCTGAAAATGTCCAGTCCAGTACTGTCGCGCCTCGTTATAACGCGGTAGTTGGGGTCCACGAAATGGAACCGCGTTGTAAACGAGGCGCGTTATAGATTATATTCCGCCAGGGGCGCCACCACCCCCAAAACGCCACAACAGCAACCGAAGCCAATGTGCTGGTTGCGTGGTGTATGTGTGATTTATAAAACTAACTGACATTGAAACCAACGTAAATATGTATTACGTTAAAATAATATACACTGTCGAATGTTGAACTGAGTAAATCTTGTGAATGGTGTACAGTTTTAAAATAAATTCAGAGCCAACGGGCCTCGTCTGGCGATGCGAACTGAGGCGGAGCGATAACACAGTACGTGGTCGCGGTCTAAAATAACCTTGAACTCAGCAGCCGAAACGCACAAATGAATTGACATGTTGCCGAAGTCAGTCAGATATTAATACTTATACTAATTGCGCTCACTGTTGGATTAATTTCATCTTTTAATCAATCCCAAATATAAATTTATATCGCACATTTACCGTGCCGATTTATAATGCAATTCACGGTGGTTCGAGGCTACTGCGGTTCACACGCAGTTGACGAATTCGTATATTTGCGCACAAGTAAATATTTTTTCGTAGACTTAGTGAAGAAAACATAACATAACTTTAGCCTGCCATTTCAGTATCATAATTATTTTTCATCACCGCCCGATTCGTAAGCAATTTAATTGCCATTTACAAGCCGGCGAAGGCGCTCGTTCGCGGAAGCCACAGCGAACGGGCGCCTTCGCGGAAGCCACAGCGAACTGGCAGGAGACAAACGTGATTGATATCGGCGCAAACAAACAGGACTTTGTACCAAATTTACTGTGCCTAAAGTTAATTAAATGCAATCAAAGGAATTGGTAACGTTTTATACAAACACTTAAGAAATTACCACACAAACCAAGCGCTGGTTACACAATAGATCGGTTTGAAAAACGATTGGATTGGTGCCGCGAAGCCGACGGCAGAGCAGAGCCAGAAGCCAGGGGCACAACAAACAACGAACTCAGCAATGCAGTTGTACTTCTGTGTTAAATTTCTTAATATCATTAAATTGTTTCTAGATAAGCCTGTACAAGACAAACATGAGGACTTCATAAAATTAAGTAACAGGTAACTGTATGTAAAGCCGCGCCCTAATTTTGCCATCATCATCACCAATTAAGCTACGCAGTATTGCAATTAAAGTAATATAGGATTGTATTGTGTATATTGCAGCCTTTGTGGTGTGGGCGAGAGAGGAACTACAGGCATTTGTAAAGACGTTTGGCACCCAAGTCTTCCAGAGCAAGACAAGGTTCTCCACCATCGCGGAATGTGTCTACGAAGCTCGTCACAGTTGCCATCTGGTGAGCACTTGACACACTGCACTCATACTGTGTGTAAAGGACCCTGACATGATGTGGGTGGGAGACATTGTCAGCCCAGTCTGTGTAAAGAACCCTGACATGATGTGGGTGGGAGACATTGTCAGCCCAGTCTGTGTAAAGAACCCTGACATGATGTGGGTGGCAGACATTGTCAGTCCAGTCTGTGTAAAGAACCCTGACATGATGTGGGTGGGAGACACTGTCAGCCCAGTCTGTGTAAAGAACCCTGACATGATGTGGGTGGGAGACACTGTCAGCCCAGTCTGTGTAAAGAACCCTGACATGATGTGGGTGGGAGACACTGTCAGCCCAGTCTGTGTAAAGAACCCTGACATGATGTGGGTGGGAGACATTGTCAGTCCAGTCTGTGTACAGAACCCTGACAGTATGTGGGTGGGAGACATTGTCAGTCCAGTCTGTGTACAGAACCCTGACAGTATGTGGGTGGGAGACATTGTCAGTCCAGTCTGTGTACAGAACCCTGACAGTATGTGGGTGGGGAGACATTGTCAGCCCAGTCTGTGTAAAGAACCCTGACAGTATGTGGGTGGGAGACATTGTCAGCCCAGTCTGTGTAAAGAACCCTGACAGTATGTGGGTGGGGAGACATTGTCAGCCCAGTCTGTGTAAAGAACCCTGACAGTATGTGGGTGGGGAGACATTGTCAGCCCAGTCTGTGTACAGAACCCTGACAGTATGTGGGTGGGAGACATTGTCAGCCCAGTCTGTGTACAGAACCCTGACAGTATGTGGGTGGGAGACATTGTCAGCCCAGTCTGTGTAAAGAACCCTGACAGTATGTGGGTGGGAGACATTGTCAGCCCAGTCTGTGTAAAGAACCCTGACAGTATGTGGGTGGGAGACATTGTCAGCCCAGTCTGTGTAAAGAACCCTGACAGTATGTGGGTGGGAGACATTGTCAGCCCAGTCTGTGTAAAGAACCCTGACAGTATGTGGGTGGGAGACATTGTCAGCCCAGTCTGTGTAAAGAACCCTGACAGTATGTGGGTGGGAGACATTGTCAGCCCAGTCTGTGTAAAGAACCCTGACATGATGTGGGTGGGAGACATTGTCAGCCCAGTCTGTGTACAGAACCCTGACATGATGTGGGTGGGAGACATTGTCAGCCCAGTCTGTGTACAGAACCCTGACATGATGTGGGTGGGAGACACTGTCAGCCCAGTCTGTGTAAAGAACCCTGACATGATGTGGGTGGGAGACATTGTCAGCCCAGTCTGTGTAAAGAACCCTGACATGATGTGGGTGGGAGACATTGTCAGTCCAGTCTGTGTACAGAACCCTGACATGATGTGGGTGGGAGACATTGTCAGCCCAGTCTGTGTAAAGAACCCTGACAGTATGTGGGTGGGAGACATTGTCAGTCCAGTCTGTGTACAGAACCCTGACAGTATGTGGGTGGGGAGACATTGTCAGCCCAGTCTGTGTAAAGAACCCTGACAGTATGTGGGTGGGGAGACATTGTCAGCCCAGTCTGTGTAAAGAACCCTGACAGTATGTGGGTGGGGAGACATTGTCAGCCCAGTCTGTGTAAAGAACCCTGACATGATGTGGGTGGGAGACATTGTCAGCCCAGTCTGTGTAACAGAACCCTGACATGATGTGGGTGGGAGACACTGTCAGCCCAGTCTGTGTAAAGAACCCTGACATGATGTGGGTGGGAGACATTGTCAGCCCAGTCTGTGTAAAGAACCCTGACATGATGTGGGTGGGAGACATTGTCAGCCCAGTCTGTGTAAAGAACCCTGACATGATGTGGGTGGGAGACATTGTCAGCCCAGTCTGTGTAAAGAACCCTGACAGTATGTGGGGGGGGAGACATTGTCAGTCCAGTCTGTGTACAGAACCCTGACAGTATGTGGGGGGGGAGACATTGTCAGTCCAGTCTGTGTACAGAACCCTGACAGTATGTGGGTGGGAGACATTGTCAGTCCAGTCTGTGTACAGAACCCTGACAGTATGTGGGTGGGGAGACATTGTCAGCCCAGTCTGTGTAAAGAACCCTGACAGTATGTGGGTGGGGAGACATTGTCAGCCCAGTCTGTGTAAAGAACCCTGACAGTATGTGGGTGGGGAGACATTGTCAGCCCAGTCTGTGTAAAGAACCCTGACAGTATGTGGGGGGGGAGACATTGTCAGCCCAGTCTGTGAAACAGAACCCTGACAGTATGTGGGTGGGGAGACATTGTCAGCCCAGTCTGTGAAACAGAACCCTGACAGTATGTGGGTGGGAGACATTGTCAGCCCAGTCTGTGTAAAGAACCCTGACAGTATGTGGGTGGGAGACATTGTCAGCCCAGTCTGTGTAAAGAACCCTGACAGTATGTGGGTGGGGAGACATTGTCAGCCCAGTCTGTGTAAAGAACCCTGACAGTATGTGGGTGGGAGACATTGTCAGCCCAGTCTGTGTAAAGAACCCTGACAGTATGTGGGTGGGAGACATTGTCAGCCCAGTCTGTGTAAAGAACCCTGACAGTATGTGGGTGGGAGACATTGTCAGCCCAGTCTGTGTACAGAACCCTGACATGATGTGGGTGGGAGACATTGTCAGCCCAGTCTGTGTACAGAACCCTGACATGATGTGGGTGGGAGACATTGTCAGCCCAGTCTGTGAAACAGAACCCTGACATGATGTGGGTGGGAGACACTGTCAGCCCAGTCTGTGTAAAGAACCCTGACATGATGTGGGTGGGAGACATTGTCAGCCCAGTCTGTGTAAAGAACCCTGACAGTATGTGGGTGGGAGACATTGTCAGTCCAGTCTGTGTACAGAACCCTGACAGTATGTGGGTGGGGAGACATTGTCAGCCCAGTCTGTGTAAAGAACCCTGACAGTATGTGGGTGGGGAGACATTGTCAGCCCAGTCTGTGTAAAGAACCCTGACAGTATGTGGGTGGGGAGACATTGTCAGCCCAGTCTGTGTACAGAACCCTGACAGTATGTGGGTGGGGAGACATTGTCAGCCCAGTCTGTGTACAGAACCCTGACAGTATGTGGGTGGGAGACATTGTCAGCCCAGTCTGTGTAAAGAACCCTGACAGTATGTGGGTGGGAGACATTGTCAGCCCAGTCTGTGTAAAGAACCCTGACAGTATGTGGGTGGGGAGACATTGTCAGCCCAGTCTGTGTAAAGAACCCTGACAGTATGTGGGTGGGAGACATTGTCAGCCCAGTCTGTGTACAGAACCCTGACATGATGTGGGTGGGAGACATTGTCAGCCCAGTCTGTGTACAGAACCCTGACATGATGTGGGTGGGAGACATTGTCAGCCCAGTCTGTGTACAGAACCCTGACATGATGTGGGTGGGAGACATTGTCAGTCCAGTCTGTGTACAGAACCCTGACATGATGTGGGTGGGAGACATTGTCAGTCCAGTCTGTGTACAGAACCCTGACATGATGTGGGTGGGAGACATTGTCAGCCCAGTCTGTGTACAGAACCCTGACATGATGTGGGTGGGAGACATTGTCAGTCCAGTCAACATGCAGCAGTTCATCCTTTAGCAAATTTGTGCATCAACGAACAAATCTGGGGTCAGAATCTGAACGTAATTTTCAGTAGAATGTCCTTTTTATAGCTTGATGGACCTTGGTCTACATCTACAGTAGTAATTGGCAGAGTCCTTTGTCAGCATATCTACGGCAGTGGAACTTCAGAAAGGTATATGTCTGCACCAGGTGTCCACTACATTTACCCTACCCACGTGAGCCTTTACTTGCCCTGGCATAGACACCATATACAGGGGACTCTAGTTTATAGTGGTTCTCCTGGAAAACAGGCAATATGAGATGAACAGACTTACCTAAAACACACCTTGTAATATTATAATTGTATATATATATATATATATATATATATATATATATATATAATATAATATAAATGTGATTCATTCTTGCTTCATGTTTTAGTTTTTAAATACCCCTGAAGCTATTTTTATAGACATGTGGCAAAATATACTTGATTTTAGTGACATTGGTCATGTTGCGTTTCAGCTGAGTGACATTAGTCATGTTATGTTTAAGCTGAGTGACATTTGTTGTGTTATGTTTTGGCATAGTGATATAGTTGTGTTTGGTTTCAGCTGAGTGACATTAGTTGTGTTTGGTTTCAGCTGAGTGACATTAGTTGTGTTTGGTTTCAGCTGAGTGACATTAGTTGTGTTTGGTTTCAGCTGAGTGATATTAGTTGTGTTTGGTTTCAGCTGAGTGAATTGTTGTGTTTGGTTTCAGCTGAGTGACATTAGTTGTGTTTGGTTTCAGCTGAGTGACATTAGTTGTGTTTGGTTTCAGCTGAGTGACATTAGTTGTGTTTGGTTTCAGCTGAGTGACATTAGTTGTGTTTGGTTTCAGCTGAGTGACATTAGTTGTGTTTGGTTTCAGCTGAGTGACATTGGTCTGGAGCTGCTCTTCGCACTGGATCGTATGATGGAGAAAGATGTGGCAAGACTGATTCAGCAGACTGGTGACCACCAGGTGGAGGCAGTGAAGCATCGAGCTGCGGTATGAAGTCACATGACGTACTGTTTTGTTTTGTGTACATCCTCAACAGAGGTTTGGTTAAATTCCCGTGACAATTGGCCTGTCATTACAGTTTATGTATTATTATGAAAGAATTGGTTATAATACTGACTTTACCTTATAAGCCCATATAAGCTGTTGCGGTACATGTTTCAGTGATGTTTTATTCTTGTCAATAGGAAGACCTGTGGCGACCTGTCAACTTCCAGAATGCTGACAGTTTAAAGGCATTTGAGGATGAAATGAATGAACTTGGTCTGACTGACATCCACAGCTACACGTACGGTGAGTTGTTGCAACATGGTGTTTAGCAACATGGTGTTTAGCAACATGGTGTGTAGCAACATGGTGTGTAGCAACATGGTGTGTAGCAACATGGTGTGTAGTAACATGGTGTGTAGTAACATGGTGTGTAGCAACATGGTGTGTAGCAACATGGTGTGTAGTAACATGGTGTGTAGCAACATGGTGTGTAGCAACATGGTGATGTTTTATTCTTGTCAATAGGAAGACCTGTGGCGACCTGTCAACTTCCAGAATGCTGACAGTTTAAAGGCATTTGAGGATGAAATGAATGAACTTGGTCTGACTGACATCCACAGCTACACGTACGGTGAGTTGTTGCAACATGGTGTTTAGCAACATGGTGTGTAGCAACATGGTGTGTAGCAACATGGTGTGTAGCAACATGGTGTGTAGCAACATGGTGTGTAGCAACATGGTGTGTAGCAACATGGTGTGTAGCAACATGGTGTGTAGCAACATGGTGTGTAGCAACATGGTGTGTAGCAACATGGTGTGTAGCAACATGGTGTGTAGCAACATGGTGTGTAGCAACATGGTGTGTAGCAACATGGTGTGTAGCAACATGGTGTGTAGCAACATGGTGTGTAGCAACATGGTGTGTAGCAACATGGTGTGTAGCAACATGGTGTGTAGTCAACATGGTGTGTAGCAACATGGTGTGTAGCAACATGGTGTGTAGCAACATGGTGTGTAGCAACATGGTGTGTAGCAACATGGTGTGTAGCAACATGGTGTGTAGCAACATGGTGTGTAGCAACATGGTGTGTAGCAACATGGTGTGTAGCAACATGGTGTGTAGCAACATGGTGTGTAGCAACATCGTTGCTTTGTGTCTGGCTGCCACGACAAGTATTAATATTATGGCAGGTATCTTTCTGGCTGTTCAGTATGCTGCATGCAGTGTACCTGTTAGTTGCTGACTCTCTCAACAGTGGTGGTGGTGCATCATATGTGTCTACCTGCCATCTCCACGGCCAGTAAGACTGATGTCATTTCACATCCTCCACTCATGTTTCACTGCAGTTTCTGCATCATCTGTTTTGTTTGTGGTGGTTGTGAGAGTAGTAGAGAGTTGTAGTTACTTGGAAGGACTAGTGTGGTAGGTGGCCGTCTCGTGAGCTGTCTACTTGTAAGCCTCAGTGAGTCTCCTCACAGATGTTTCTTTTGGATGAAAAGCTGTTACATGTCTTTGTAATTGTAAACTGTTGAATGAAGACGTCCATGTTCCATCTTTGGTCTTGTTATAACACGTAGCATCTAACTCAGCGTATGTTGTAACAAACTAGTTACCATCAAATATGTCGGCAACAAACACAGGTAATCATAATAGCCAAACAGGATAGTAAGTATTTTCCATGAACCTGTGAAAAAGAACAAGTGTTCATCAAGCTCTTTAGCCACTTAGAGATGAACACACATGATCTAGTTCTCAAAAGGTACTTGATTGTTGAGCAAATGTTCACATCACTAGTGACCAACACGATCCAGTTCACAAAGGCCTACATGATTGTGTTGTAGATAAGGTGTTCACAGCACTGACAACAAACACGATCCAGTTCACAAAGGCCTACATGATTGTGTTGTAGATAAGGTGTTCACAGCACTGACAACAAACACGATCCAGTTCACAAAGGCCTACATGATTGTGTTGTAGATAAGGTGTTCACAGCACTGACAACAAACACGATCCAGTTCACAAAGGCCTACATGATTGTGTTGTAGATAAGGTGTTCACAGCACTGACAACAAACACGATCCAGTTCACAAACGCCTACATGATTGTGTTGTAGATAAGGTGTTCACAGCACTGACAACAAACACGATCCAGTTCACAAAGGCCTACATGATTGTGTTGTAGATAAGGTGTTCACAGCACTGACAACCAACACGATCCAGTTCACAAAGGCCTACATGATTGTGTTGTAGATAAGGTGTTCACAGCACTGACAACCAACACGATCCAGTTCACAAAGGCCTACATGATTGTGTTGTAGATAAGGTGTTCACAGCACTGACAACAAACACGATCCAGTTCACAAAGGCCTACATGATTGTGTTGTAGATGAGGTGTTCACAGCACTGACAACAAACACGATCCAGTTCACAAAGGCCTACATGATTGTGTTGTAGATGAGGTGTTCACAGCACTGACAACAAACACGATCCAGTTCACAAAGGCCTACATGATTGTGTTGTAGATGAGGTGTTCACAGCACTGACAACAAACACGATCCAGTTCACAAAGGCCTACATGATTGTGTTGTAGATAAGGTGTTCACAGCACTGACAACAAACACGATCCAGTTCACAAAGGCCTACATGATTGTGTTGTAGATAAGGTGTTCACAGCACTGACAACCAACACGATCCAGTTCACAAAGGCCTACATGATTGTGTTGTAGATAAGGTGTTCACAGCACTGACAACAAACACGATCCAGTTCACAAAGGCCTACATGATCTTCTGTGAGGACATGCTGAAGGTGCACTGCTCCAGTCATCATCACATGATCACCTCCGCCTTTGTTGACATCCTCACAGCTCAGATGAAGCACATTGAGAAGTCGGTTGTCTCGGAACATTTCAAGAAGGAGGTACTGTGTTCACACTATCATTGTACAGTGGTCCACTTAAATATACACATCTCAAAAATATTATTTATTTTTATTCAGCAATCTTATGTATTTGATAGAAATCCTAATAAAGAAAAATATTATGTAAAAAAGGCCATTCTACACATTTCGACTCGGGATTGCCTATCAACCAGATGAGATAACGTTTGTCAAAATAACTAAACCGAATGTATTGCTTTGTGTTACAAATTTTTAGTAAACCATTATTGATAACACTTTATCTCAGATAGAAGCATAAATATGCAAAACCTTGATACACCTGTGGATGTTGAGTTCACAACGCTGTGTGAGGCACCCACTGAAGGTGATGGATCTCATGTACGGATAGATAGATCTCATGTACTGATAGATCTCATGTACTGATAGATAGATCTTACGTACTGATAGATAGATCTCACGTACTGATAGATATATCTCATGTACTGATAGATAGATCTCATGTACTCATAGATAGATCTCATGTACTCATAGATAGATCTCATGTACTCATACATAGATCTCATGTACTGATAGATAGATCTCATGTACTGATAGATAGATCTCATGTACTGATAGATAGATCTCACGTACTCATAGATAGATCTCATGTACTCATAGATAGATCACACGTACTCATAGATAGATCTCGCGTACTGATAGATAGATCTCATGTACTGATAGATAGATCTCATGTACTCATAGATAGATCTCATGTACTCATAGATAGATCTCATGTACTCATAGATAGATCTCATGTACTCATAGATAGGACAACTTGTCATAAATGATGTTCACCATTGTAAAATTCATTTCCCTTCTCTTTCAGCACAAGTTTGTTGTGCAGAATGCACAGTTCCTAGTCGAGTCAGTGCTGCCCCTGGTGGACAGGAAGTACACTGCTGTAAGTGGCCACAAGTTGCCTGAGACTGGCGATCTCTGCGAGAGCTTCAAGAGGATTCAGTCTCTTGCTAAAGTCACCCTTGGAGAGTTTGTTTGAGAGGAGAGACTGACTTGATAAAGTCTCTGCGTAGTCATTTTACTTGTCACTTTAAACAGTCCTCATCTCTGTATACAAAATGTTCAAATATCAACCACAGCAGTCTGTGAGATAAGTGTGGCTAAGTAAAAGTTGCCAGAAGGAATTTTATGATGGGTACAACCTGCACAATTAAGACCAAAGTGTGGCAAAGTACGACAGATTCAGTTAACTACATGCTACCTAATCATTACATCCCTGGTTTTAAATGGATGATGGATGGAGCAGACTGTATGTTATGGACAGGCTAGATATTAGGTCACTGTATTGTGTATTTCTTCCTTGTCACAACTGTGCAGCAAGTAAGTATTGCACAGGTGTTCCCAATGGCATCCCATTGATTCCTGCCACATTCTGCTGCAGAGCCACGCTTGAATTATCCAAAACAACTATTCTTGCAGAACAAGCTTGCCTGTTGCTGTGTATTTCAATTAGGACGAAAATCAATTGTAAATACACCATGTACAAATTACAGGGACTGGTTTGTAATTTGATTTCTAGCAAAATTATTCTAGTGTGTAATTGTAATTGAGTTTCATCTATGTCTGGGTCTTCTGTTTAGTCAGTTATTTAAATGAATATGTAATATGTTTAACAATCTGGCGATTGTGATCAACATGAGAACCAGGTATTTGCTGTTTTTGCAGTGGAATGTGCAATAATGAATATGTTATTTGTATTCCAGCAAGTACTAAGTGACTATGTATATAATAAATGTTGATTATTGTAGGCCATTTCGTAGAATAATGATATGTAAATATTTCAGAATATATCAATATCACACACGTGACATCTTCTGTCAAGTACCATGAACCAATGCAACCAGTTTTCATCTAATTTTATTAAGCAACTATAGAGAATGTTTGGAACACACTCATTTTATTTATCTACATGTGAATTGGAATGCAGGAATTGATTAAAATAATGTATACTGTGGTTGAAATGTGTCCATGTTGAGGCGTCTACTTGAAAGACAAAACGACATGCTAGGAAGTGTGTGGTAACAGAATGAAAACTTGAACGAGAATCCCAGTTTCAAAAATGGAATCCTTACTTGTACATCGATGGCTTTATTTTGATGTCCAGAGGTCACTGCCATCTTCGTTATACACAGCTGAATACTGTTGGATCCAACAAATGATGCATATCATTTGTTGGATCCAAATGATAATGTGATCGCTATAATGCCCACTGTTAAAACAAACTGGAATTAGGTTTTTGTGATGATTTTTAAAAGTGATCATTTGACTTTTGGGAATTGACCAAATGAAATTGCCCCATGACTGGCCTGATCTGTGAGTTACCAGAGAATGTGAGATGTTAAGTAGATTCAGTGACAACAGTGAGTATCTCTAGGTTGAACTTGTCCAGCCGTGTCAGAGTACGTCGTTGAGTAGATGTCCAAGGAGCCAATGTCCCACCAACCAACCACACAACACCACAGCTGTCATGTGTTGACTTGAACTTGCTGTACCTGTTAACACACAGACACAGGTCAGCTGCTGTTTTCTGGGTTTACAACCCACAACACTACAAGTCAACCCACGGTCATGTCGTTGTCCAAAGAAAACTAATTACTTAGATAACTGCTGGTGTCACTGTTTTGTTATATCAATTGCATGGCCGTGTGTAGGAGTGTTTTACGTTAAGGCCCACAAAAGCCAGCTGAGTCTGCCTCTCATCATCATGCTGTCGGTTGCGATGCGACAAAGACTGCTTCCATCACTTGATTGTTGCTCTCCATTTATCTCTCTGCTGTGAGAGTGATTTATTTTGATGGTATCCTTGAATCGGAGACGAGGGGCGTCCTCTCTTTCTGTGACCAGAAGACAGTTGAGAGTAGAGAATCTGTTTTTGTAGTAATCTCATGTTCGAACGCAGATGTCGCATCATGAAGGCATGCAGCTTTTTCACCTGTCGTCTATAAACTGTCCAGGCCTCGACTCCATATAGGCGGGTGGACAGCACGATTGCACGGTATATCTTGCCTTTAACCCGCCTGGACACATGGTGGCTCTTCCAGAGTCTCTGGCGTAGTCGGCCGAAAGATACACTAGCCTTGGCCATCCTACTCTGTATTTCATCGTCAATGCATCCATTACTTGATATAGTGCTTCCGAGGTAGGTGAATTCCAGAACAGAGTTCGGCTTGTTTCCGTCAACCATGATATCCTCCTCTCGGGTTCTTGTAGAATTGGGTTGGTACAGCACCTCAGTCTTCTTGTTAATCTTCAAGCCGAACTTCTTTGACGCATCAGAGAAAGCATCCACTATTTTCTGCATCTCTTCACTATCATCTGCGAATAGCAGCTCTCTCATCAGTATCTGAGTAGTCTTGGTCTTCGCTCTGAAGTAGTGTGTATCATGAATAGGTCAGTGCTCTGTCTGGACTGAATGTAGATGTCATCCACCATGTCTCGGAAAGCCTCGTCGAGCATTGCTGATAGGAAGATGGAGAAGAGCGTGGGGGCCAGTACACAACCTTGCTTGACCACATTTGTAACACTGAACGATTCCGAGACTTCCCCTCCAACACTAACATTCGCCATCATTCCAGTATGTACAGCCTCGATCATAGTTCTGAACTTCTCAGGGCATACATACTTCCTCAGTAGCTGCCATAGCCCGCTCCTCCCATCTGTACTGAAGTGAAGTCGACAAATACCATGTACAGTGGTCGGTCTTGCTCAATGCACTTTTCTTGTAGCTGTCGTAGACAAAATATATCCACGGTGCTCCGGTTACTTCTGAAGCCACATACTGTGAAATGGACACAGACCATGTCCCTCCAGCTAAACGAGAACATTTCTTTCGAGAGACGGCTGAATGGTTGTCATCGGAATATTGTACCGAACACGAGAACGCGTACGTGTTATGCCGGCTGGCTGGTCGAGCCTGGGACGCGACTAACAGCTGCTGCAAGGCCCGCAAAGCCTATGATCAAAGAACACCTGGATTCTTTAAAATTGTGTTTACCGGCAGTGGCTTTGTTGGTTTATATTCTAAACCGTATTAGACAAATATAGCACAAAGGGTCTAAGCAAATGCCAACACGAGATCAATAAAGATACGTTCCTCGAAGTTTTAACCCAACAAAGAGTTGGTCGCGGATGGAATCGCGGCTTCCGGGTAAAAGACTCTTCTGTTTTCACGTACGTGCAAGATCGCGCCGCGCCCACGTGTTTCTATGCGAAGCGCAAAGTATTAGACGATGGAGTAAGCACGGCGCCGTTTGACGTGAAACTGTACTACTGTCGTTGTTCAATGTGAATAAAACACAAGGTTTGATACGTTGATTCTTTCACCTTTTATTCCATATGACCAACAGAGTTAGATAAGAATGATTCAATATATTATTACCAATTCGTGTTACACAACGGTACACTACACTTTACTCCCTACGTCTTTAACCCAAGCAAAGTTCTTCGTCGATAAACCTCTACAACGGAGCAGCAGATATGCGAGACAGTATTGTCCACACACATTAGACAGAGGACTGTGAAGTGTTTTATCATTGAATGTTCAATCTTGTTCCGTAGAAACGGTCGAAACGATGAGTGTAATGGCGGTAGCCCGAACGTGTCAAAGTATTCACCGTTTTTTTCGGTAGCGATGTATATAGCGATCCAGTGTTGACCTGGTCATGAGTGTTGCAGACGAATGCTGTCGGATAAGTATCAATCTCACCGGGTAGTCCGTCTCTGGGGACTACGCCTCGAACGATACTTTTAGCGCGGCTGTCGGAACAAAGTAGCTGTTCGAACTGTATCGTGTCCATTTTCTTCAGTAGTCGTATACAACGTTCCGACTCCTGTCTATTTCGAGGACTGTCTCGAACTCGCCGTACATAACTACGTTGATCGTCTGCTGCAGTGGTTGACCGAAATGCATTTCCACGCGTCCGGAGTCAGGTCAAAGGCGAACAAACAGTAACCCCGGTTGTAGTCCTCTCGTGTGACGTCGTTCCCTTCATCTTGAAACATCTTGCCTGTTCCCGCAAACAAATTACAGTAACTTCTCACGAATTGTCCTTCTCTGAAACGTAGCTGGAGGGGTTTTGTGGGCACCTGTTGACCGTCGACGTATAGGGAAAGAAAGTTCAGATTATTGTGCTTGGCATGAAATGGATTCTTATTATACGTCATTGTCAATACAGCACAAAAACCATTATCTTTGGCAGTACTCCTAGGTAGATGTTTTCGTGGGTGTGGGACATGGCCCATCTTGGTATAGAGAAAACCTTGTAATCCATTCGCCGCAAAGGGTATTTGGCTGTGCCTTTCTCAAGTGCTTTGATGTGTCCCATCTGTACGGATGGGTTGAGTTTGCCTTTTCTCGCAAACAGGGCAGCTTCGGCAATGCTGATTTTGTAGTCTGGGTTGGCACCGCCAGCCGTCAGTGCGAAGGCGTCTTTACTCTGAACCAAACGGACTTTGACGTCCACACCGTTAAGTAGGTAGCGGTCTTGAAAGAACAGGTTCACGCGCAACCGACCCACCATGTCAACGACTCGACTACTCGCCGTGTATTCCTTCCTTTTCTGCAAACCGTCGTCCGCATCGTTCGTAGCATCCATGTGTCCGGCTGTGTTTTTATACCAGAGAACGCTCGTCAGGTGACAATTTTTGGCTTCGGCACCATGACTCAACAATGTTTCAATGTAGGCACGATAAGGATAGGTGTTTGTCGAAGGTGATACGAGAGTACCGTTCAAAGACACAGCCACCTGACTAAACAAGGAATGCATCCAATTGTTCACGGGGCCTACTTCAGCTGCTGCTTCGATGTTGTTTGCGTTAGCCTGGGTTATCCGAGCTATTACAAAGAGGTATGTATTTGCCACGTCCAGATAGTCGTCACCGGATCCGGGTATCAAAAATTCGATAGGCCCACCCGCAGTGATGGAAGCGATGGGTCGATGTTCTATCCACTGGGCTTTTTCGATACTGGTTTGTGTCGTTGGTAAACTAAATAAAATCCAGTTTGCTTTCACACCCTCGCACGATAATTGATGAACGAAAGACATAGTGCCTAGGTACCTAATATGTCAAACTAAGGCGTCTTTCGTCGTCTGCTTTTCTTCGTAGAACTGGTTGTGATGACCGATGATGTCCGTTTTATAGCGCGTTTCCGGCTGTCTCGTATACCAGGCGGCCTGTCACCCCGCAGTATTGTACTAACTATATCCTTTCCCGCTTCTTTGATACGCTACTTCGCCGAATCTTTGACGCTTTATCCTGATAGTGCGTCTCCCGCCACATTCAACTCAGTTGTGAGTGCTCGTTTTCCCAAAGCAATGGCTCCTCTCTTAATTAAAGGGGCAGCATTTCTAATCAGTCCTCCGAATAAACTACCAAGTCCGTGTCCTCTTTGCACTCTACCACCAGCAAACACCGGTAAAGCATCGCCTACTTGTCCGACGTAATAATCTTTATAATTTCTGTTGCGATTCATGTTTTAAAAAGTAGTGGCTTACACCGTCTGAAGTGACACGTCACTGTCGTTCCTCCACGTTCGAATGGTACAGAACGTCCCGCATCGTTTCTTATATCCACCTCGACCGTAGTAAATTCTTTGTGCAAAACGCTAACGTACTGTACGTGTTTTCCTTCTATCGGTACAATCCTCAAGAGAGGCACGACGCTGTCCCCATCGACGCGTGGCTCTACACTACTTGTATAGACGTACAGCACATAAACACCTGCGCTAAATCTATCACGGCGTCGGCTTCTAAGATCATGGTGAAATCCTCTACTTTTTCATCCTGGTCGGGACTCGTGTAGTCTCCGTGGTTTAAACTTAATATGCGTTGTATACGGAAAATGTGCTGTTTTGTATCATGTGTATAGTCACTTTTTGCGTGATTTCGCTGTAGCTCAATTTTATCTTCCTTTCTTTCACGACTCCTAGTATGCTTTTGTGGATTGTACGAATAAGTTTCTCGGGGGTGTCGTAGTAACCCAATTCAATCTCCACCGCGTAATTCACACCGTCGATTGTTACGCCGAACCAAGTGCTATTGTTGCATGGTCACGTTATACCAACTGTGAGTGTATTGCATCTCAACCAGACCGTATTCCCATTGACCTGATAGATTTATACGCTGCTGCAAAGCCGTCGCGTAACAGGTCAACGTGTTGTCGGGGTGCAGGTCCATCGATGCGTTACTGAGAAGTATCAGATAGAAATCGTTTTCCGACATGTTAACCGCCTTTCAGCGATGGGTTCGGTAAAAGGTATCCCAGACAGCTACTCAATAATGCCGCACACAAGTTACAGTCGCCATTACCTTTAGTTAGATTATGAAGGCTGACAACTATCACCGTGTACAGCACGAATACTTGAGCGAAAAACTCTACTTCGCCTTGGAACAGGTGGGTCGGATTGGTGCACGTCTCGAATCATAAAGATCTCTTCACTCCAATTTGCCATGTAACCCTTTTTGAACGCGATCACCAACTTGTAATTTTGGTTTTTGTCCAATGTTTTCTCCACCATACAATCGCTGCCATACAGATTCCTGATTCGATTGGTTGACGGCCGCTGGAGTCATAATATAAAGGCTGGTAGCTTATCGATATATATCAATGTTTGACATTTGGAAAAGTACCGTCACATGGGAGTCTTCAATGTACGACTGAATCTCTCGACGACGCTCGCCTTGGTCTCCTCGTTGTGAGTTGAACAATATTAAACGCCACGCTTTATCAACAGATTTTGAACGGGTCTATTTAATCATTCTTTGCCTTTGTCTGTTTGCAGTGTCGTTTGTGTAACACACGCCAATATATCTTTCAATCCGTTCACCAGAGACGATGCTGCTTTGTTTTTCAAGGGGACACACCACGCTTTCTTCGAAAACACACCGATCACGATTAGTAGAAAGGTCGTTCCATTGTTGTATTTTTTTCTTCAGATTCGACACGTCGACGAGATCAGCTAGCCACTGCTGGTGTTGTCCTCCTACAATGACGTGTCGACGTTTAAACCGACTTCTTACATGTCTACCAAAGGGAGAATAATCGAAGTCGCTAACGGGGCCCGCAAAGCTGATAAGAACGGACCTCCACCTGTTTGCAAGATTTTCTTCTTACGCGTCACACTGCGTTGCTTTTTAGATAAATCTCTCAGGTTCCTCTTCAGCCAACATCAATGTTGTGATGATTATGCTGATTTGTGGAGGTTGCAGTAGACACTTCTGAAATGTAGTGAAAGGGTGTGGCATGGTAGAGGGGGGTAGTAGACATAAGAAATAAGAGGGGAGGGGAAGGGAAGGAGGGGAGGGGTGGTCTGTCTGGTTACAGGTGGGCAACAAGCCTGGACTTGAAACAGTCCAGGGACTTGGGTGCCACTATTTCCTGGGGCAGGCTGTTCCATTCGGGGATGGTCCGGGGGAAGAATGACACATGTCTGTACTGTGTCGTGCAGTAGGGGACATTGTAGCTGTGTGTGTTGTTCTTTCTGTGGCTTGATCTGTTGGCTGTGGTAGGTATTCAGAATCAATGGTGACGAGGTGGTGGTGTAATTTGTAAAACATTTCAAGTCGAGCTTTTTACGGCGTTGTTGGAGTGTGGGCCAGGCAAGAGAGTCGATGATGGAGTTGAGGCAGGACGTCTGGTGATGTCTATTTATAACCCATCTTGCTGCACGGCGTTGGACTTTTTCTATTGTTTTTATGTTGTTTGCAGAGTGTGGGTCCCAGACAGTGGCCGAGTACTCCAGGATTGGGCGGACAAAGGCTTTATATGCTGTTTCTTTTGTTTTCTTGTTTCCGATTTTTAGGTTTCTTCTGAGGAAGCCGAGTGTCCTGTTCGCTTTATTTGTTATGGCGTCTATGTGGTGTCCCCAATTCAGGCTGTCCTGTATATTTATGCAAAGGTATTTTGCTGTGCTGACGTTTTGCAGGTTGTGTCCGTGTAGGTGGTATGACGGTACGTTCTTTCTTTCGGGTGGCACTCAACATGTAGCATTTCTGTGGACGGACACTCATGAACCACTGTTTCTCCCATGTGGTGAGGGAATCAAGATCTTTTTGCAGCTTTTTCTGGTCCTCTTTGTGTTTAATGGTGTTACTGCACAGGGTGTCATCAGCAAACAGTCGGATTTTTGATTCAATGTCTATGGGTAGGTCATTGATGTACAGAAGGAAGAGACACGGGCCGACGACTGATCCCCTGGGAGTCCACAGGCATGAAGTTTGATCTCTCTCCCCCAACCACTACAGCCTGTTGTCTGTTCTCGAGAAAGCTGTCAATACATGTATTGAGTCGACCTCCGATTCCATAGCGACGCAGCTTGTGAACTAGAATGGTATGGCTCACCTTGTCTTGTACCTTCGTAATTTCGTTTTGTGACTGGTGTTGAGTGGAACGTTCCCTTTTAAGATGTTGTATGAGGCGAGGCGAGGCGAGGCGAGGCGAGGCGAGGCGAGGCGAGGCGAGCGAGGCGAGGCGAGGCGAGGCGAGGCGAGGCGAGGCGAGGCGAGGCGAGGCGAGGCGAGGCGAGGCGAGGCGAGGCGAGGCGAGGCGAGGCGAGGCGAGGCGAGGCGAGGCGAGGCGATACATGGTAAAATGTATGTTTCCAGAAAAGACAGCAATGAAAGTAAATACCAGATGTATGCCAGCATAACATATGTCAAATATTTCGAGTTTCAGTTCTTAAAGCTCAATATGACAGATCCAAAGTTACCCATCTGGTAATAAAACGCTGGTAAAATGATGTCATTGCGATATCGAGGATGGAGAGGGGAACGGTCGGTCACCAGACAGACCGTGTAGGTAGCAGTAAATACAATTCAACAATTCTGTTGAGAGGCAAATTGCACCTACTTCCAACGAAGCCACAGTTTGGTCCATATATGATACATGCTTTTATTAAAGTTTCTTTCAATAACACAACGTTATGAAGTGAGGTTTTCACACACGCACACGCACACGCACACGCACACGCACACGCACACGCCACGCACACGCACACGCACGCACGCACGCACGCACGCACGCACGCACGACACACACACACACACACACACACACACACACACACACACACTACATCGTAGCTACACCTTGGCTAGACCTTGTCTACACCGTGGCTAGACCATGTACATACATGCTCGCACACACGCAGACAGACACACGTATACACATGCACACACGCGCGCACACATGCATTATATGAGATCCGTCACATGCACAACTGTATCACATATCATACCATAATAACATGAATGTGATTTAACTAAGGTGCCATATTTGTAAGTTCGTATTCACCTTTCAGGAACATGTGGAAATGACGGTATTAGACGATGTGTTTATTTAATTTGTATTCCCCATGATTATTACGTAATTTGTGGTATTACGTCATATATCTTGATGTGTATTTCTTTGAATGGGCACCAATGTCCCAGTGAAACACAAGAGAATATGGCTAGTGTCCTGAATTCAGTGTACGATTGTATCATTATATTCCACCTCCTCATTTCGAAAGGTAAGTTAGGACATACACTATTGGAGAATATTGTGTCATCGTCCTAAGACAAACAAATGAAATGGCGATTGTCAGTAAGTGTAACGCTAGTCTTGCTTCCGTCAATACAGGCACACCGAGACGTTGGCAAATATGAAGCAAAGAAACACGTTTTCTGCTAAATTGTATAACATAAACCACATTAATGCAAAGGTTAAATCAACACAATTTCACTTGCAAATTTGATAGACTTCCTACTTTCACAGAGATGATAGTACTTGTTTTTGTTTCACAAGCAGAAGTATTCAGCAGGACAGCATAGCTACATAGGGGACGTGATGATATAATGCATCTTTCCTAGGCACCGAAGTTAAGTATATTCAATTTTTTTCTTCTGTGATATCCTAAAGTATTTATGAATTATTTTTGTTGGGCGAGGCTAATTTAATTTATAAATACAATTTACTTTCAATTATCTCAAATTGGGTATTACTTTATTTAGCAATCGTTTGATGATTGTCACAGTCTTACTGACATGAGTCGTTCGGGCATCAAAGATCAAAGGGAGCGTCGAACCAATTAACTCATTGTCTTAAATTCCACAGACCAGCCTTTTGGCAGCGAGGGTCAATCAGTAAATAAACTGAACTTGTGTCGTTTTTGGCAATTTACTACAGATGAATGGTTGTCGAAATATTGACTCAATTCCCTTAGGTAGCATTTTATCATGTATTCAGTTGGAAACAATAACAATACAATTATACATGGTATTTTAGATGTTATATATATATATATATACATATATATATATTATAATATATATATATATATATATTATATATATATATATATATATATATATATATATATAGTAATATATAGTGTAGCTCATGAACCAGACAACGTGGTTATTTTAAGAAACACCTGCGTTTTTTCTACAGGTGTTTCAATTAGCCCCACCAAGAAGATCTGTTATGACTATTTCGACTATCCGGTAGCGGACGGTGGCGGGGACAAGTCGTACGTACACACGGCGATACACCCGCTACTCTGCACTCACATTGTCTACGGCCTAGCCACACTGGTCCCTGAGAGGGGACGAATAGTTTGGACTAAGGCATCGCAGTATGCCCGCAGTCTCGACGACATGTAAGTTGGTCGTGGTGTGTGTCGTACATACACACATACATACATACATACGTACATACATACATACATACATGTGCATGGTTTTGTTAAACATTGCATGCATGCATGCATGCATACATACATACATACATACATACATGCATGCATGCATGCATGCGCGCGCGCACGCACGCGCGCACGCACGCACGCACGCACGCACGCACACACACACACACACACACACACACACACACACACACACACACACACACACACACACACACACACACACACACATACATACATACATACATAGGCACGTAGTGATTAGATCACTGTGGATATGGAACTAGATCGTACGGAGCGGAGGAGTAGGACAGACTGACCCCTCTTAGATAGGGATAAAGGCTTTCCATGTGAGCAAGGTAAACATACATACCAGCATTCTGGATGTCTGCTATGCGACGGTACCAGGATACGAGACGTTTTCACAAGTTTATTTAAACCGTTTTATTTGTCGACCCACTTTCTACACGCCACGCGCTTGGCTGTAATAAGTGGTCCCTGCTACGGTATTGGTGGTCCCTACTACAGCAATGTTTAACAAAACCATGCACATATATACATACACACACACACACACACACACACACATATATATATATATATATATATATATATGTATATATGTATTATATTACACATAAAAAACATATATACATATATACATACATACATACATGCATTCATACATAGATACATGCAATCATACATACATACATACATACATACATACATACATACATACATACATGCATACATACATACATACATACATACATACATACATGCATACATACATACATACATACATACATACATACATACATACATAGATACATACATACATACATACATACATACATAGATACATGCATTCATACATAGATACATGCAATC